>JAXIVJ010008770.1:0-53972 GCA_036785665.1 Chirona hameri | reverse complement strand
GAGAGTTTGTGTCGGGAGGGTAATGATTGATGTGGCGGATGCTAATGGGAGATACTGCAACACTTCCTAGGAAAGAAGAACACATGGGCGTGTTAAGGAGAGGTGCTGGTCGAATGTGACTCACAAGTTGTGTACCTTAGAGCGAGGTGGCATACATGTATCGCGGAACAGAGGTAGTGAGCTGATCAAGGGAGCGGAACTGACGGTAGTCAGCTGATCAAGTGAGCGGAACTGGGTAGTCAGCTGATCAAGTGGAACTGGGTAGTCAGCTGATCAAGCGGAACTGGGTAGTCAGCTGATCAAGCGGAACTGGGTAGTCAGCTGATCAAGCGGAGGACTGGGTAGTCAGCTGATCAAGCGGAACTGGGTAGTCAGCTGATCAAGTGAACAGGAACAGGTAGTGTATCGCGGATCTGGGTAGTGAGCTGATCAAGTGGAACTGGGTAGTGAGCTGATCAAGTGGAACTCGGGTAGTCAGCTGATCAAGTGAGCGGAGCTGGGTAGTGAGCTGATTAAGTGAGTGCAAATTTTGCCTGGAGCCAATAATTTCGAAGTTCGAAGTTGTTTGCTTTAACTTTAGGACCACTTTGCTATGGAGTGGTCATGAGAAAAGGTAGAGCCGACTCCATGTGTGCGTAAGCGCTGGCTGGCGGACAAGATATTGATTCTGAACGATGGCCTAAACATTATTGGCGTATTGTACTACAAGCGCGTCAACCGCATGAAAACTCCGAACATTTACAAATGCACAGACTACAATAGGTCCCAGAGAGGGGTCTTGCAAACTCCTTGATGTATAGACTGTGTGAGAATCTAATGTTGACCTTTATCATTAGAGCAAGTGAGTCTTACTTCCTCGGGACTGCATTTATTTAGACTGCTAGAACACGTACCGTTGTTTCTGCGTTGTTTTCAGTTAAAGAACAACCGCAGAATGTGCCAGCATCGAGGGGCGGGGAACCGTGTTCTGTCTTGTACCCTATGACTGTGCATAGGGATACGATCGGAATGGAAACTGGTCAGACCCGAGGGCGGTTAACATAGATTCTTAGGATGTACTGTTTCACCACAGATGAAAGGCGCTTTAATCTGCGCTGTGTCTTAATTGAAATTCGACTAGACTCGACCGGCAAACTTTGCAATAAGACCTAAACCTTCTCTTTCTAGTGAGATTGTGCAAGGATGGTAGAGCCGTAATATGGGCCACAGGGACATGCATACCTTGTGCGCTTTATCATACTGCCTCTTCCACTGCCAATTATCGATTCGGCGTTGTAGACACGGATGGTGTCGTCACTGCTCCTCAATATCTTACTTGATTATATCCTGTGAACTTGCCATAGCACTGGTGGAAGGTGAACTTGAGTTGATTGCTTGACAACGGTTTTTTTTTTACCGTTGACCCGTTATACCAGCAATCACAGTCTGAGCACGTGCGCGACACGACCGCCACTGACCGCCATTAGAGCAGACTGCGGCGGATCATGAAGGAAAGATAACATTTTGTCAGCTCTGTAAGTGATCGTCTCTGCAGTTGGCGACGGAGAGTCGCATGAGGGTGGAAGCAGCCTAGTTGTCTCTTCAGTGTCCCCTGTCACTTCGATGGTGTGATAATACCGGGTTAAAGACCACGGATCGCATCACGTACAATTTTCATTTGGCCTGTTTCAGTTGGACTGCCTGTAGAGGATTGGCAGACTGTACCACACTACAGCCTTGATTGACAGACTGTACCACACTACATCCTTGATTGACAGACTGTACCGCAAGGCAGCTGTGACCGGAGAACTGAAACCACACTACATCCTTGATTGACAGACTGTACCACACTACATCATTGATTTGGTACACTGCACACAATACATTCCTTGATGGATAGACTGTACCGCAAAGGCAGCTGTGATCGGAGAACTGAACCACTCTACATCCTTGATTGACAGACTGTACCGCAAGGCAGCTGTGATAGGAGAACTGAACCACTCTACATCCTGATTGACAGACTGTACCGCAAGGTAGCTGTGATCGGAGAACTGAACCACTCTACATCCTTGATTGACAGACTGTGCCGCAAGGCAGCTGTGATCGGAGAACTGAACCACTCTACATCCTTGATTGACAGACTGTACCGCAAGGCAGCTGTGATCGGAGAACTGAACCACTCTACATCCTTGATTGACAGACTGTACCGCAAGGCAGCTGTGATCGGAGAACTGAACCACTCTACATCCTTGATGGATAGACTGTACCGCAAGGCAGCTGTGATCGGAGAACTGAACCACTCTACATCCTTGATTGACAGACTGTACCGCAAGGCAGCTGTGATCGGAGAACTGAACCACTCTACATCCTTGATTGACAGACTGTACCGCAAGGCAGCTGTGATCGGAGAACTGAACCACTCTACATCCTTGATTGACAGACTGTACCGCAAGGCAGCTGTGATCGGAGAACTGAACCACTCTACACCCTTGATTGACAGACTGTACCGCAAGGCAGCTGTGATCGGAGAACTGAACCACACTACATCCTTGATTGGTAGACTGTACCGCAAGGCAGCTGTGATCGGAGAACTGAACCACTCTACATCCTTGATTGCTAGACTGTACCGCAAGGCAGCTGTGATAGGAGAACTGAACCACTCTACATCCTTGATTGGTAGACTGTACCGCAAGGCAGCTGTGATCGGAGAACTGAACCACACTACATCCTTGATGGATAGACTGTACCGCAAGGCAGCTGTGATCGGAGAATTGAATGACTGCATAACTTGCGCAAACATTTGGATTACTTCTGACGGAGGGTTTCTGGAAGCTCTGGGTGCTGAAAAGATGTTGCAACAAAATCTTTCTGAAATACAATGCAGAAATGTCTTTATGCCGGAACCTGGCAAGTCTGTTGCATTGTAAGCACTGAGAAGCTTCTGCAATATGTAGCTGAGAAGTTCCCCAAATCTTTTTTCATGTTTCGCTATATGATGGATATGATGTATTTTGCATAACATGTTCGCTTGGACAGATCAGGATCAGGTTTCCAGACGAGTAGAGCTTCCAGGCTGAATCCCCAATCTCAGCCCGTGTCACCTCATCTCGCCAGTTTAATCAACTGGCGGAATTTAATGCCGAAAACTGTCCGTGCTGTGAATACTTGGTACGACTCTTCCCATCTTCTGAGTTTTTTTATATGAGATGCCACAGCTATTGGCCGCAGATCATCCCAGTCTGGAAACTACGATGTGTTAGTGCGGAATCTTAGGCGCTATCTGTGGCTGGCGATGGCGGCAGACATCCAACCGCAGCGAGATGTGGCAAGCTTCATAAAGAAACTCCGGTCAAATCGGGTACACAAAGTACTGCTTTTCAGACATACCAGAGTTCTGCCTCTTTTGCTTGAGCGTTAATGGCATCGAACACTTTTCTTGTTTGTGACGACCAAATACCATAATCCACACCATATACAAATACCATATACCATAATCTGACTATTTATGCTCAGTGATCAACACAAAATGAATGCGATTGTTTGACACCATATACATTAAAGATATGACACGCGTTCTTTCGGAGTTTGGACTGGCAAAACCACGTTGCAGGCAGCTCTCTGAATGCCATGACACCACGCCATGTCGATACCGCTTATCTACAGACTGCCAGGGCCATCGGGCGATCTGTCTGACACCGCTGCGAACCAAACTGCGCCATCCAGAGATAATATCGACGCGGTGCAGAGGCTCTGACGCCGGCACAGAAGACCACTACAGAGAAGAGGCCGGCTTTAGTGGCGGCGGATTTTATTTTTACATGGGGGGGGGGGCGGCAAGACTTCGATTAATTCAGTTCAAGCACGTAGCCAGGATTTTGCTCAGGGAGGGGCCATAATACCTTTTCACCTGCCGAAGGGGGAGTTGCAGTCGGAGATATTTCAAACTCGATTATTTCCAAGCAACGTCCACCGACGTAATGTTAAAGCTTGACAGAATCCCATTTTATCTAGTGTAAACTGGATCGCTCGGGGGATGGGGAGCATGGCCCTCGTTGTCTACGTCCCTGATTCAGTTCACGTAGTCATATAGCTTTAAACACATAGGTTGAGGGATTTGAAGGAAAATTAAAAGTGATGATGATATATCGTGATTTAGAGTGGCGATCGATCAGGATTGCAAGAGCCCGGAAATTAAGTTAGGGTAACATACAATTGCAATGTAATAGCTACCAGAAAACAAGACCTGTTTTAAGTAGCCAAATATTGATGTTTCAAAATTAAAGTCGTTCCTTGTTAATATGTTCTGCGCATATAGACGTGGAGTGAAAGTTATGTTTTTATCAATTAGATTCAGCTGTAAAGATTGAATCATATTTCTGACAATTTTCCATCATATAATAATTGTATAACATGCTGTATTACTATATACTATATTACTTAAATTGTTTAAACTTGCGTTGCGTCCAGTGGTGAAACTTTATTAAATCGGTTGGGGGGGGGGGGGGGGGGACGGCCGAATGCTCAAATTGAAACTAAATGTACAATACTACATATATAATATATATAATGTTATAAAGCATAATTATTATATAATATACTTACTATTAACCCGCGAGTCACTGGGGGGGCTTTGTTTAGCCCCCCTTGGGAATATTGATAATATATCAACAACTAATGCAGATATCGACACCAAACTTTCATTTCCTTTCCGAGCATCATTTTGACACCTATTGTGCAAAAATGAAGCAATTTCGTCATAAATTTTGCGAGATATAGTTAATTTAGTGACGTCACTAAACACGATTTTGACACAAAAATCAGCTAGAATTTGCCAAGCCGTACAAATGCCACATTTGAAGCAAAATGCAATCGAAAAGCTCTAAAAGGTAGAAAATTGCAAGGGATACAAAGCAGCTATCTCGAAATTGAGAAAGTTTTGTTTTTTACCCCAAAAATTTCATTTTTTTAATGCCCACAAAATCAAATTTGTCAAAGATATTAGAAAAACCGGAATATATGTCAGATAACGACATTTAGGCAACTATCATACCAAATTTCAAAATGATATCTTTTTTGACTGACATGGCATATAAAGTATGGGTAAATCATGACGTCATATTTTGAGATTGCGTTTTTTTGGCTTTTATTGACCAGATACAGACAAATAAATGCCAGCACTGTAGTTTTTTTTAGATAAAACTGATATAGAAACATGTTTTTTTCATTTCGATTTATCAATTTCAAATTTTGAACTTCAGTGACCTGAACTAGACCTGAACTTGACACTAACTTCAGGTAAATGAAGTCAGGTGGTACAATGACTATCGCTATCTAATTATACGCGTAAAAGCATCCATAAAACATGTGCTGTATGACTTTCGTAGATATTTTGTGTGTAGTGACCATTTGTGACCTGACTTTGACCTTGATCTTTTCCAACAATCTCACTTTAGCTCATGTGGGATATGTATCATACCTTCGACAGCACTTTGGGTGATCATAGGCGCAATCGAAGGCCATGGATGGCAAGTATTGTCCATAAACTCGAATACCTCGATTTTGACCTTTGACTTGACCGTGACCTGACATGTGACCTTAATTTGACATTTTTAAATATGTGTTAGGTTTATTTCATTGAGTGATTTCGAATTCCGCCTTGCGCGTCTCGCTGAGATCATTGGTTCTGAAGATACCAGGGGCTACCCCCCCCCCCCCCCCCCCCCCCCAGAGTCGTGTTACATAATATACCCCAGTGACTGCCGGGTTAAACTATTACAATTATTACAATTATGGAGCCGTTTTGTCCGTTTCATACAGTAAAACATATCTAAAAAAATCAACCAATTTCTATCTTTCAGCACATAAAATTGACAAATTAGTAGTTAAGTGATTATGATCTTTCGGTTATATCTTCTTTCGTTTTTTTTAAAGGACAGTAACACAATTTATAATCCATAAAATGTTAAATTATCGCTATCGGAGGCTAATTACAAATGCATCTAAAAAACACGTTGTCCATACATAGTCCTCACATAATAGCAGGGAAGTCGGTATAATTTAACAGACTCCAACTCCGGAAAAAATTACCCGACTCCAATAAACTAAAATTCCGACTCCGAGTCTACAAGACTGCTTCCGACAGACCAATGACTCTCTCAGCTCGGCTAAGGACTCTCCAGAGTGACTGAGAGCTCTCTCAGACTGGCACAGGGCCCTCTTAGATCTGACAATGGCCCTCTTAGACAAGCGTACGGCCCTCTCAGACCGGACGGTGGTCATCTCTGGTCGACCGCTGATCCTCTCAAATAAGGGGAGGGTCCTCTCTTGGGGACTTAGGGCTCTCTTAGGCCGGAAAATCGCCCCCACCCCCTTGGACGATTAAGGGTTCTTTCAAACGGGCAAATAGACCTCTCAGACAGACATAGGGCCCTATCAGGTCTGACAATGGTCATTTCAGAACGACAAGGAGCCTAAGGCTCTAAGGCCTGGCAAATACTATATCAAACCAGCTGAGGCCCATCTCATCCCGCGGGGTTCTTTCGGGCCTAAACAATGGCCCTTAAGACCAGACTGCGGCCCGTTCAGGCCTGTCAAGAGCCACTCGAGCCGACCGATCGCCCCCTCAAGTCGACCGAAAGCTCCCTAAGGCCGGCAGAAGAGCCCCACAGGCACACTAGGGACCCCTACAGGCCGACTAAGGGCCCCTCAGGTCGACCGAGGGCCTCCTCAAGCTGACCAAGGACCTCATCAAGCTGACAGAAGGCCCCTCAGGCCGAACAAAGGACTTTCTCAAACTGACCAAAGGCACATCAGGCTGAAAAAGGGCCTCCTCAAGTCGACCAAGGGCTCCTCAAGCCGACCGAGGGCCCTTCATACCGACAGAGCCCCCTAAGGCTGTCAGGGGACCACTTCAGGTAAACCGAGGGCCCCTTCAGGCCGCCCAAGAACCCCTCAGACCGACCAAGGGCCCCTGGGACCGAAAAAGCCCCTTCAAGCTGGCCGAAGTCCCCTCAGGCCGAACAAGAGCCACTCAGGTCGACTGAGGCCCCTCAGGCTGATAAAAGGCCCCTCAGACCGGCAAAGAGACCCTCGGGCCCAGCAAAAGTTCCTCAGGCTGCCCAAGCCGGACGTGGTTCCCTCAAGCCGATCGAGGGCCACTAAAGTCGACCGAGGGCCCCTCAGGCCGACCTAGTTCTCATTCAGGCCGACAGAGGATCCCTGATGCCGACCAGGCCAACTGAGGCCCCTCAGGCCGGCAGGGGAACCCTCAGGCCGAACAATGGCTCTTCAGGCCGATTGGGACCCCCTCAGGCGGACGAAGGACTCTCACGTCGACGGAGTGCCCC
This sequence comes from Chirona hameri, assembly GCA_036785665.1. Classification (NCBI taxonomy): domain Eukaryota; kingdom Metazoa; phylum Arthropoda; class Thecostraca; order Balanomorpha; family Balanidae; genus Chirona; species Chirona hameri. The sequence goes on along the minus strand of JAXIVJ010008770.1, from coordinate 46,647 downwards.
CTCAGGCCGACCGAGCTCCCCTCCAGGCCCAACGAGGCCCCCTCAGGCCGACCAAGGGCTCCCTCCTGGAGGGGCCATTGCCCCCTAGCCCCCCCCCCCCCCCTTGGCCACGCCCGCCACGGTGGCCCCATGCCCTTTGATGGCCCGATCCTCTCGATGTTCCTCCGTATCAAACGTACTATTTTAGCACGGATGTTGGATATTTAGGTTATTGCAATACCAGGGAGCCAAAAAGGATGCATTAACTATCAGTCTTCTATGCCAGGCAAGCAATAAATTTACAAAACAAATAATTGAACACCATTTAAATAGAGCACCCCGATGGCCAATTGTTCATGCTCCTCCTCCGTTATTCGCTAACCTGAAGTCTGAACGCTTGAACCTTGTATCTACGAACTTGTTAGCAGAAGAGAATCCTTGCCACCAACTTATCTATGATATCATAATCGAAAAAGCAGTCTCAGATGGAATCACAATGCTCGTATACTTCTGAGATGGAATCACATCTTGATGTAATGAAATACGCAAAATTCAAAACAGAACAATCTGTACGAGTAGTCCTTGAAATTTTGGAAGGGCACAAATTTGGAAAACATGGGGGGGGGTCAGCTCAGCATTAGGGGGGGGGGCTCCCAAAGAGATATAAAGTTCCGCCCCTGGCTCCGTCACTTTTGCCCCAAGGAGAAGCTTCCATATTTTACTGCCATATGAAGTATAGTTTTTCTTTTCTTTTTAAACTTTTGCAATGCTCATCATTTTTACCATATATGGTAAAGGATATATAATTTTCGACTACGGAAGATAGGGGGGAGGGGTCGAAAGAGATAGTTTTGCCCCCGCTTGATTTTGCTTGCGGGGGCGGCTGCCCCGCTGCCCTCCCCCTCCGAATCCACCGCCCCTGGCTGGCTTTCTCGGTTTGTTGATGGCCCAGCTACACGCTCGCCAGGAGCCCAAGGGCGGGTTCAGTATTCTGGAATATTCAGAGAGCGGCCATTGGTTCACCTCGCGCGAGCTCAGAGCGCCGAGTGGAGAAACACCAGAACTTCCGAAACGGAGGCAACAGTTTCAACGATAAACAACTCATTTTCACAAAGCATTATCTACTAGCATGCAAGCTGGCATGTTGAAATTTCGTAAGCAAAGGGAAACTAATTTGCTAAGCCTTGAGCACAATAAGATCTGTCGGTTTCTGATGAAAAACAGTAGTCTGGTGAGAGTGATTATTACTTGTTTGCGAATAACTTCAGAAGTTCAAACAATACGGACTGCATATTTCCCTATTTAAACTGCCCTATTTCAATGGGCAGTTTAAACTGGTTTAAAACGGATAGCTAAAAACGGATGAGTTGGTTTCCGGCCATGTAAGTGGGCATATCTCGCCAGCCTGCCAAGTTGTTACGCCTCCTCTCGTATTCAATGATTGCTGGCGAGATATACCCACTTACATGGCCGGAAACCAACTCATCCGTTCTAAGCTATTCGTTGTAAATCAGTTAACCCTCGCCCTACGGGAGCTTTTTTCACCTTCGCCCTACGGGGGGGCTGACAGGCCCCCTTGTTAACTTCCAGACCAAGCAACTTAGAGCAATGCGGTAAGAAGAAACATGTTGCCTGTCATGAGAGGAATCCAACAGTATGCGATTTATAGGTTTCAGGTCAACGGGTGACCTTCCAGGTCAAGTGAATGACCTCGGATTTACCACGTCCAGAACAGCGATTTTGCTCTTCAGAAAACCTCAAAATTAGAATTGGATAAATGTAAATAAAAAGGCATGTTTGTTCCTAGACCGGTTGTAGCTCAGAAATACAGAACATGTAATTATTTGGTCGTATCTTGTCAAAAAGTCCAAAAAAGTGTGTATTTATTTTTAAATGACGTCATCAGTTTCTTACACTTAGGGAGCCATCACTCAGTCAAAAATCAAGATATTGCTTTGAAATTTGGTATGGGTATTTTCCATACTCAGTTATCTCAATCTATTCCGGTTTTTCTAACATCTTTGAAAAGTTTGATTTTGTGAGTATTTTTCCAAAAAATCAGTTTTTTGTTAAATTTTAGGAGTCAAAAACCAAAAACTTTGAAAATATGAGATCGCCATTTTAAAGACAATGCCATTTTGTATCTTTGGTAAATTTCGTTTGCAATTTACTTTAAAACTCTGGTTTCTACGATTTTTCCAATATTTATCGTTTTTTTACCAACATGACGTCATAAAAACATAACTATCTCCCAAATTACTTTACAAATGTAAATTAAATTTTTACAGCATATGTATAATTGTTGTAAACTCAGCTACCAAAAACTTCCGCAAGATGCGCCGCATGTGTAAAAAGTTATTCAAGAAAAACCTCAAGGGGGCCTGTCAGCCCCCGTAGGGCGAGGGTTAAAACTGCCCATGGAAATAGGGTTATTGACTCAGTCAATTTTGTTTCTGAAGAGTACAAAATAATGTTGTTTTTTGTCGGAATCTGGTCCAAAGCAATAATTGCTCAAGGAAAAAGTTTAATTTCGCTGTTACCATGCCCAGGATCAGCACGTAGACAGGATTTCGTCCAAGGGGGGGGGGGGGGGCGGCGCCTCGAAAGGGCTCCCTTCCCGAGCGTTGAAAGGGCCAACAAAACGGATGAAAAGGCACGTTACAAGGATGGAAAATGCAGTATGATAGGCATGGTATGGGCGATATCAACTGTTAACACGCGCAGTGGAGGGTGGGGACACTTTTGTGCCCCCCCACAAGTTTTTCGTAAATATTTCGAGAGAAAAAAAGCGGAGCAGGGCGGTATTTGTTGCGTGACATTAACGCCAGTTTAATAGTTGATCGTTCGACGTAATAAAATCAAAATCGGTCGATCAATTTTTGAGTTATATGGATTGTTAGGCCAAGATGCCGGCCAGATTCGCGTTCGGCAAATCGATATCTTCGGAACCAACAGTCAGATCGGGATGATTCAAACGACATTCGGTAGACAATGTCAATTTTCATCCGCGAAAACAATTTTGGACACATTGCCTGTGACCTGTGACGTCACAGAGGTCAAATTCCAAAAATTGTGACATTTGGCCAGATTTGACCTTCGTGACCTCGTTTGACCTTGTAGATATTGACCGAAGGTCAATAAAATTTGGTAAAATGTAGATAATCATATCACTTACCTGCTCTGTAAGTTTCATCATTTTACCTCTCATACTTTCCGAGATCTTAGGGGGGCACTAGAATGCCCCCCCCCCCCCCTATCCACAGCGTGTTAGTGGCATACCCCTCTCCACTGCGCGTGTTAAGAGCTGGAGTTAGCAAACTGCCATATCAACTTTGGAACCAGCGACACCAATTTAGGATCAGCTATACCAACTAGGAATATTTTTTAAGCTCAAGACCTGGAACTCTTAAACAATTTGCGACGCACCGCGGCGCGAAAATGTTGAGTCCTATGCTCTGGATATGCTTTCTCAGCAATGCGTCGCATTGCGTATGGTGCGGACTTCTAAAAAAATGTTATTGTGCGTTTAAAAGTGCGGTAAAAAAGTGTTTAAGTGAACTATTTTGCCCAATTATATAGGAAAGTAGCAACATAACACATAAATGCTCCGAGAAACGGGCTGATTTTGTTTTCTAACCCGCATATAGGTGTCGTGGTCGTGGTAAACAATAGACTATCAGCGTCAGACCAGGTTGTAGAAGCTAGGAAAAAGGCACTTAGAATGCTAGGGGCCATTAACAGAAATGTTTCCTACAAGAGTGAAAAGGTAATAACAAAACTGTATTGTGCATACGTTAGACCACATTTGGAGTATTGTGTACAAGCCTGGTCTCCAACATATGAGAAAGATTGCTGGTTGTTAGAAAGAGTTCAAAAAAGGGCAACAAAAATGGTTAATTGTCTTGGTAGTTTACCTTATGAAGATAGATTAAAGAAATTGGGTATGTTTTCACTTAGATATAGAAGGCTAAGAGGAGATCTAATTGAAGTCTTCAAATTTGTAAATAGTCAGCATTCTGGATATTTAAAGGGTATGTTTGAGTTCAATAGGGAAAATCGAGGTAGAGGTCATCAGCATAAACTCATTATGAAACAAAGTAGGACTAGGCTACGACAGTCATTTTTCAGTAGAAGGGTTGTAGGACATTGGAATATGCTACCAGGGGATGTCGCTGATGCAGTGACACTTGCTTCCTTCAAAATTAGATTAGATAAATACTTTACAGAGAAGGGATTAGTTCATAAATACTCGTGGGATTAGCCTTTTTTTTATGCAGGTAGAGTAAGGTGATTTGAAGGGGCGAGACTGGTGGAGGGGGGGTGGGGGTGGGTGTGGGTGTGGGTGGGGTGGGGTGCAACCTCGGATGAGCCCAAGAGGCTCTTTGTTGCACTTTTCTTTTATGTCTTTATTTATGTCTTTATGTCTTTATATAATTGAATTTGTGGTTAAATTGTTAAATTTTGAGTTTTATTCCCTGGACAACTTACTGTTGAAAGGCCCAGGATCCCTTCAGATCGTCTAGGGGCCCCTCCGACCTTTTCAACCCCCTTCCGACCTGTTCAGGGACTCATCTGGGATCCGCGAAAAGACATGATGTGGAGTGGGTGCTATTTATTAAATACAAAGAGGGCTTACTCTACAAGAAAAATTAAAATCGGAGCTTTCGGGTATATTGTAACACCCTGACGAAGGGTGTTACAATATACCCGAAAGCTCCGCTTTTAATATTTATCCTGCGGAGTAAGTCCTCTTTGTATTTCATCTTCATTTGGGATCTCTACGTGTTTTTGGCCCTTCCGGTCTGACCAGGGACTCCTGACCTTCCTAGAAGCCCCTCTTGTGTGTCAAGGGGCCCATTCGGCCTGTTCAGAGGTCCTTTCGACCACTACACTGGCTGCTTTGTCGCCCTGCCGACATGCTCGGGAGCCCCTCCGACCTGCCCAGGGGCCACTCCATACTGGCTAGGAACTCATCCGGCATGTTTAAGGGCCCTTCCGACCGGCCCAGGGACCCTATCGGTCTAGCCAGGGGCCCCTCTGACTTGCCCGGGAGCCCCTCCGATCTGCCCAGCGAATCTTCTGGTCGGACTGCGCTGGCTGCTTTGTCGCCCTGCCGACATGCTCAAGGGACCCTCCGACCTGCCCTGGGGCCCCTCCGTGCTGGCTAGGGGCCAATTTGGCATGTTCAGGGGCCCTTCTTACCCGCCCAGGGGTCCTTTCGGTCTGGTCAGGGGCCCCTCCGATCTGCACAGGAGCCCTTTGAACTTTCCAGGAGCCTTCTGGTCTCTCCAGGGGCCCTCCAGCTTTCAAAGGGGCCCTTCCGACATGGCAAGGGACTGCGCTGGCTGCTTAGTCGCCTTGCGACATGATCCGGTCCGAGGGATCTCTGACCTGCCCTGGGGCCCCTCCGTGCTGACTAGCGGCCCATTTGGCATGTTCAGGGTCCCTTCTGACCCACCTAGGGACCCTTTCGGTCTGGTCAGGGGCCCCTCTGACCTGCACAGGGGCCATTTTAACTTACCAGGGGCCCTCTGGTCTGTCCAGGGGCCCTTCAATCTGCTCAGGGGCCCTTATGACCTGGCAAAGGACTGCGCTGGCCGTTTTGTCGCCCTGCCGACATGCTCAGGGGCCTCTTGACCTGCCCAGGGGCCCCTCTGTGTTGGCTAGGGGCCTATTCGACGTGTTCAGGGAGCCCTCTGACCTGCTCAGGGGCCCTTTCGGTCTGGCCAGGGCCCTTCTGACATGCACAGGGCTCTTTTGAACGTCCAAGGGGCCCTCTGGTCTTTCAGAGAGGGCCTCTGAAGTGCTCTAAACACTCTAAAGACCACTCTTTGCGTGGTAAAGAGCCCATAATACCGCGCTTCGCGTGGTCTCGTCGGCCTTTTTCGGCGCGCACAGCGCTCCGAAAAGGGTCCTCCTGACCTCCAGGGGGGGGGGGGGGGGGGGAGCACCCGCCACGCCTGCACAGGATACGTTTTTTTTACTGAGCGGGTTACACATTGTTCATCACTGATTTGTTGCACTATTACGCACATTGCAAATGGGCGCCACTTAACCAGGCAGTTGTGGCGCCCTTAACCCTATTCCCTGCAGGCGCTCAGAATTACGTTAACCTGCGGGGGGTCAGATTCTGCCCCCCCCCCCCCAGAGATCTCGAGAACCGCTATGTCGATTTCGATGGGGGAAACGCCATTCGATTCGTCATGACAAGATCTCTCTTTTTGGATCCCGAAATTTTTGTTTTGTTCAAAAATGGGGGTCAGGGGGAAAAAAAATCCGACAATTTTGGGTGTTTTTTGAAAGGTCATTGCGGCCAGGTGGCTCGACCAATTTGCATGCCGCAAACGTTTTTGAGCTTCAAATGTACTGGGTTTTAATATATCAGAAGACAAAAAAACAAAATAAAAATCATAGGCGTATTCAGTGAATGTAAAATGGGGGGGATTTCCTGAATAAAAAAAATATGTGCTGTTCGTGATTGTATAGGACGACATGAACGTCACATGTGGGCATTATATACTGTAATTTGTTACATTTTATATATTGCGCATAGGGGAATCCAGGAAAAAATAATGGGGGGGGGGGGGCACCATACGCGTAACGCTTTTATGATCTTACTAATTTGAAGTTGGACCTAATTTGAGGGTGGGTATCGCCTCCCATTTTTTATCCTGAGTGCGCCTCTGCCCAAAAAAATATATACAATCCCAGTATCTATGATGCATATTGCATTGAAATTGTTTCTCACGCTTTTATTGCACTGCAAACTACGAAGGGAGTATGCGCCGCAAAACCGCATTCGTAACACACTCCCCATAACAGGAGCCATGAACCGCCTCTGCTGGACCGATTTTTCCAAATTTTGACACAACACGCGCCATTCAATTTTGGGAAAAGCCTACTAAGTTCCAGGACGCTAGGCCTAACGGTTCAGAAGCGGCAAGTGCAAAACCACCGCGAGGGGCTGAATCTGCCCTCCCCGCCGGGAATAGGGTTAAACCCCAATCTCCATCGTCATTGCAATTTGGTTTAATGTTCTGTAGTTGTATCTATTTTTAGCAAAAGTAGCCGCCAAGAAATGAGCCAACTTTAATATCGCAGCTGAGCAGACCACGGGACATCTCCGGAGTAGTTCGCAACGAGGTCATTTGGCTGTATGATAAACTAAGCACAGCTTTAGAGAGCCTACAGCATGACATAAAACTCGCCATCAGCTGAGGCAGAACGCAGACAGCGGCCGGGTAGCGACCTCTGACTAAAACGCCCATGTACCTCCTATCTCCTATATATCTATTTGAGTAGTGTCCGTTTTCCACTCGAAACACAGCAAGGTTTTCGTGTCTATCCGCGGTTGAATTCACGTGCCTGTGTGAGCATGGAACCTCCGTCCCGGAGAATCAACTAGAGATATTAATATTTGAGCGGTGTCTGTATTTCCGAGCTGGGAAAACAGCCAACAATCTGGGTGTAATTCACAGTGCCTTTATGCATAGGGAACCCCCATTCCGGAGAAATTCGTTAAATTACAAGTGTGTTAAATAGCTATAGTTATGTGTCGGAGATGGGTTGGTTTTAGTTTGAGATGCGACAAGTCGGAGAAGTCCGACAAGGTCGACAAGTTCAAACAGGTCCGACAAGTCCGACAAGTCCGACAAGTCCGACAAGTCCGACAAGTCCGACAAGTCCGACAAGTCCGACAAGTCCGACAAGTCCAAGTCCAACAAGTCCAACAAGTCCGACAAGTCCGACAAGTCCGACAAATCCGACAAGTCCGACAAGTCCACATCGATTTGCAAGTCCAACAAGTCCCAACAAGTCCAACACGTCCAAGTCCATAAATCTCCATCTATCAATCCAATCTCCATCCATCTATGGCATTGCGACGCTGAGCGAGCACAAGGCGCTAGTCTCCTATATATATATTTGAGTAGTGTCCGTTTTGCACTCGAAACACAGCAAGGGTTTCGTGTCTGTCCGCGGTTGAATTCACGTGCCTTTGTGAGCATGGAACCTCCGTCCAGGAGATCCTGGAGAATTTAATATTTCAGCGGCGTCAAATCTGAGCCGAGGTCCCGGCCGACCGTGTGGTACAGGGGCAGGGAGGGGTGTTGGTAGAAGGCAAGAAGAATTTACTAATAGGTGGAAGGAGTCATTCTGGGCGGGGGGAGATGGAAGAGGAGGGGGGGGGGGGGTATGAACCAACAATGGTCTCGAAACCCGTTCAAAAAGGCACCGAAACTCCGTCCAGGGCCACTGCAACTCGGCATGTATCAGTAGCTGCACATCCCGCACCGGTGTCATGACGTCACTTGATGGCCAGGTAGCCTCCGTCCCGGAGATCCCGGGAAAAAATGAATATTTGAGCGGCGTGTCTGTTCACGGTTGTTCCAAAGTGTTCCAAAGTGTTCCAAAAAGTTTAAAAGTAAATCACGTGCTTTAGTGAGCATGGAACCTCCGTCCCGCAGATCCCGGAGAAATATTGATATTTGAGCGGCGTCTGTATTCTCACACTCGAAAAACGCAGCCAACAATCTGTTTGTAATTCACGTGCCTTTATGGATAGGGAACCTCCATTCCGGAGAAATTCGTTAAATTACAAGTGCGTTAAATTGCTGTAGCTGTGTCAGATATGGGTTGGTTGGAGTTGGAGATGGGTTGGAGATGGATTTTTGCGATTTAACAGCGAAGCGAGCGCCGAAGGCGCAAGATGACTCACGTGCTAAATCGATTAGCGAGCGCCGAAGGTGCGATACGTTAAATAACTATAAAAAAGTCCAACAAGTCCGAGCCAAGCAAGCCCCGCAAGCCCCGCAAGCCCCGCAAGCCCCACAAGCCCCACAAGCTCCGCAAGCCCGGCAAGCCCAGCAAGTCCAGCAAGTCCCGCTAGCCCCGTAAGCTCAGCAGGTCCAGCAAGTCCAGCAAGTCCCGCAAGCCCCGCAAGCCACGCAAGCCCAGCAAGTCCGACAAGTCCAACAAGTCAAAACAGTCCTTTATACAAATTTCCATCCATCTATGGGGATTGCGAATATATGGCATTGCGACGCGGAGCGAACACAAGGCGCTAGTGTAGCTTCCCACCCGGCAGCATTGCCCTCATTCGGGAAGGTACCGACTACCGACCCGTACGCCATATGATGCGTCGATGTATGCACATCCCTGCCGCTCACCTGGTACGAGCCTCACCCCTCCCCTCTCGTCGCGATGTATGCCCATCCCTGCCGCTCCGCTGATACGAGCCTCACCCCTCCCCGCTCGTTATCGTGTTGACGCGGCCCGCCCAACCAGTCTGGTTCTAACTCTCCACCTGTGACTGATTATCTGCTCTGTCGACAGGTCTGTACGGCCGACAGAACACAGGTGAGTGGAGCAGAGGCTGCGGAGCGCAGCAGCCGCCTGCCGATGACAGACGCCAGCGGCATAGTGATATGCATAACCAGCTCTGCGCCGGCTGGCTGGGATGGTTACGGCGGCAAAAACACATTTTAACACGCGCCCTGGAGGGGGGCGAAATCCGCCCACCCCTCCAGTTTTTAGAGGATAGCGCAAAAACGGCGGCGCGCAGCGCCGCCGTTTTATGTATACCTGTTTAAAAATGAACTTCCCGCATTATGTGAAATTCTTGGCCTCAGGTCATCTCAGGTCAGGTCACCAGACCAGGTCACGTGATGACCTCAACTCCAAAACGTTTGCAGTAGTACCACAGCCACAGTTTTACGCCGATCGGCTTCAATCTTACAGGACTTCATAAGGTCATAGATACCAACAATTTGTTTATCTCGGATTTCTAATATCGGTGACCTAAGGTCAGGTCAATTTTGTGACCGCCAACACGGTTTTATCAATAACTATCGACATAATGAAGATAGCGAAGAGAAAACGGTACCAATATGTTTGTCTCATCGAGACACGTCGCCCAATATGCAACATGACCAACTTGGGTCACCACTTGACCTTGACCTGAGGTCAAATTTCTCAGTTGACCTAACCCGGTCACAATGAATATGATTCGAAGCGCCTTGACAAGACAAATGTGATGACGTAAACATTATTGCTTTATATTTATTAGGTAAAAAGTTATTTGGGGAAAACAGTTTTGAAAACAAAATCACCTTTTTGACATTCGATGACCTCTGGAGCCTAAACTATTGACCTGAGTTCAAATCTGAGGACACCTAGGTCGATTGCATTTTTCAATGACTTTCGATTGTTTTTTTCCGTTTGCTGCTAACTATCATAGTTCCCGAGATATTTGGGAGTGTTCGAACCGAAGTCTTGAAAACTTGAAAATCTGACCCTTGATGACCTCTGGTGACCTCAAAATTGACCTGAAAAAAAATAACGAAATACTTTCGAAAGAGCATGTCTCGAGCTATCTAACGTCGTTTCCCGCTTGTCGCTACGTTGCGTGGTTTTCGAGATCATAGGGGGGGGGGGCGAAATCCGCCCCCCCCCCCTCCAGGGCGTGTAATTATCAGAGGCCCTCCAGGGCGCGTGTTAAGCAAAACTGCGGTGATATATGGCGGTTAATTTGGATGAAACGTTGTCTTTCAACAATGTTTATACTATCGCATACGTTGTGTTTTAATGCAATTTAGGCAAAGCAGGTTATTTATAATTGACACCAGGGACATTCCACGATATTTCGACTAGTCGAAATCACCCTCATCTCTCACTTTTTCTTCAAAATTGGTCTATAGGATTATCTTGGGTCCTGAATTCAGCTGTGGCAATATTAGCTTGTTATGACCTCAGGTTCTTGAGTTATTGCTTCGGGCATTTTTTGCAAGGTCACGCTGCAGAGGTATTTTTGGAGGCCGAAGTAGTGCATTTGACTTAACCCTATTTGTAACAGGCTGCTGGCTACCCCCATTTGTAACAGGGGGGGGGGATTCCGCCCCCGGAGATCTCGAGACCTACCTGTCCGATGTTCAAACATGAAACGGCATTGGGTTCCCCTCATCACGGTCTACATTTCTAAAAAATAAAAATATCGACATTTTGTATAGGGGGGCAACAGGGGGGCAAAAACTACACATTTTAGTGGTATATGTGATCCAACACAGCTGTCATGTTTATCAACCGATTTGAACACAACCAATGGGAATCGATAGAGATTAAATTGGAAATTGATATATGGTAATCACTTTCGAAAATGCAAAAATCATAGGCGTGTGCAGGTAACTCTATATGGGGTGAAGTAAATGCGGAATATAACTATTTATGTTTTTTTATGAAATGGTATGTTATTGTGACATTAGACAAAGCAGTTATAAATCATATTTTTCGCCATAGGCGGTACCAGATTAGTGAAAAAGAGAGGTAAAATAGGAGAGAAAAAATATTAATCGCTGGCATGCTGCTACCCAGCACTATAAATAAGTTACTGATCGTCGATACTTCCTTATTCCATATTGTACTTCATCATAGGCGCATCCAGGGTCCAAACTGGGGAGGCGCAAGACCTTTTATAAGTATATTATCCGCTATTATGATACTAACTAGGCAACAGTGACTATTTCACTTACAACTTCAACTCACATTGCTTACCCCCCCACTTTTACCCTACCTGGGCTCGCCTATTATCTCATAATCGTTCGTAGAGTACCCTGTGGTGCGTGTTTCATCCGAAAACTGCAGTATGTTATGTCATTGTAGGCCCATGCATCTTAGTTATCTTGCAATAACATGACCCCCTTTCTTCCATTCCTGAGCGCGCCTCTGGAAAAAAAAAGATTGTATTCCCTCTCCTGGCCTCATATGTGCATATATCATTATAAGTTAACCGTCTATTGCGCCGTAATCGCTGGCATATCGTCATCACCATGCCAGTCACCCCCTTTCCATGTGCCTGAACACGCCCCTGCAACTCTATATCTAATACATTATTAAAATAATGGAAGTAGAAGCTATCTTTTACATCTTGATAGCTATAAATGCTCTTTACATCGCTCTATTGGCTTCCCGCCAAGCATTGAATATTTCCTGGAACCCCCCCCCCTTGTTCAAGCCCCTGAAACCGCCTCTGCCATGCAATTTGTATGATACTTCATTAACATCAACTATTTTGCACTTGTTGCAATCACCGTAAACCGATGTAACTCCTTCATACTTAAGGCAGTTAGGAAGAAACCGTGAAGATCGCATTTCCGTATTATCGCCAAATTTCGCCGCCGAACCCTCCCAAAACCGTGCCCTGGAACCGCCTCTGTTCAGGGTAAGAACTCATGTCAAAAAGACTTATATGACTGAATTCACAATTAAACGGTTATTATATTTCTGTTTTTTTTGCGTGACCTTGACCCTGTGACCTCGTCACCTTTTTTCGTTGACCTCGTGTGACACCGGGTACACCTCTGAATAAAAATTTCACTTCACAAAATACTTGTCCATATATTGCCTAACAATGCAACATATAAAAAGGTCCTTTTTCCTCTAATTTCCATATTTTCCGTCGATATACGTGCGTGTTTTCGAATTACCACTAGGGGGAGGGGTAACGGGCGGATATCTCAGCTACCATTGCAGCTACATGCCCATGTTTGGGTATGCACACTGCCAGGGTGACGAGAAACACCACGCAGCTATCCGGTGTGGTCCTAAACGGATCGAATGGTGAAGACCCGCCCAAATCGGTCCCATAGTTTCAAAGCATGACGAATGGTAGTTTTGGTCCAATTTGGTCCACTTAGGTAGGACCAAAATGGATAAAACTCAAAACGGCACCGTTTTTGACCAAGCCGGATGGAATGGTAAAGACTCCGTCCAAATCGGGCCCATAGGTTCGAAGCCTTGATGACGTCGTTTGCAACTATTTTGGACGGTTTTGGTTCAATTTGATCCACTTAGATTATACCAAAGTGGATACAACTCAACACAGCGCTGTTATGGACCACGCCGGATCAAATGGTGAAGACCTCGCCCAAATCGGTCCCAGAGGATCGGAGCATGATGACTCGTCGTAAACGATTTTTTGCGATTTTGTTCCAATTTGGACCACTTAGATTGGACCAAAGTAGATAAAAACTCAAAACGGCACCGTGTTGGACCATGTCGGATAGAATGGTGAAGACCCGCCCAAATAGGTCCCATAGGATCGGATCATGACGTCGTCGGCAACAATTGCTGGCGGCTTGGGTTCAATTTGGTCCACTTAAATTAGACCAAAGTGGATACAACTGAAAACGGCACCGTTTTGGACCACGCCGGATTGAATGGTGAAGACCCCGCCCAAATCAGTCCCATAGGTTCGCAGATATCCGCCCGTTACCCCTCCCCTTGGGGGTAATTCGAAAACACGCACGTATATCGACGGAAAATATGAAAATTAGAGGAAAAACGTATCGTTTTTTTATTTATTTGTTGTGTTGTTAGTCAATATATAGACAAGTATTTTTTGAAATAAAAGGTGTACCCGGGGTCACCCGAGGTCAACGAAAAAAGGTCACGTGTTCACGGGGTCAAGGTCATTCAAGGTCACGCAAGAAAACCAGAAATGCAATATCTGTTTCATTGCGAATTCAGCCATATAATCCTTTTTTTACATTTGGTTAAGTCAAATGCGTTATTTTGGCCTCCAAAAATACCTCTGCAGCGTGACCTTGCAAAAATGCCCGAGGCTTAACTCGAAAACCTGAGTTCGGATCGAGCTAACATTGTCACAGATGAATTCAGGACTCAAGATAACCCTACAGACCAATTTTGAACACAAAGTGAGAGATGAGGGTGTAATTTTGGGGAAAAATTTCGAAATGTCGTTGAATGCCCCACCAGTGGTTCTCAAATAAAGGGCAATTTACCCCACTTGGGGTAATGGAGGGCCTTCGGGTGGGAGTTCGTGACAATTCAGAAGCAAAGTGAAAAATTGTAGCTGACTCGTTGGATGATGGCGCCCTATGCACCGATGCACATGTCCCAGATTCTGCTGACTCGTTGGATGATGGCGCCCAATGCACCGATGCACATGTCCCAGATTCTGCTGACTCGCTGGATGATGGCGCCCTATGCACCGATGCACATGTCCCAGATTCTGCCTACTCGCTGGATGATGGCGCCCGATGCACCGATGCACATGTCCCAGATTCTGCTGACTCGCTGGATGATGGCGCCCTATGCACCGATGCACATGTCCCAGATTCTGCTGACTCGTTGGATGATGGCGCCCTATCCACCGATGCACATGTCCCAGATTCTGCTGACTCGCTGGATGATGGCGCCCTATGCACCGATGCACATGTCCCAGATTCTGCTGACTCGCTGGATGATGGCGCCCTATGCACCGATGCACATGTCCCAGATTCTGCTGACTCGCTGGATGATGGCGCCCTATGCACCGATGCACATGTCCCAGATTCTGCTGACTCGCTGGATGATGGCGCCCGGTGCACCGATGCACATGTCCCAGATTATGCTGACTCGTTGGATGATGGCGCCCTATGCACCGATGCACATGTCCCAGATTCTGCTGACTCGCTGGATGATGGCGCCCTATGCACCGATGCACATGTCCCAGATTCTGCTGACTCGTTGGATGATGGCGCCCTATGCACCGATGCACATGTCCCAGATTCTGCTGACTCGCTGGATGATGGCGCCCTATGCACCGATGCACATGTCCCAGATTCTGCTGACTCGCTGGATGATGGCGCCCTATGCACCGATGCACATGTCCCAAATTCTGCTGACTCGCTGGATGATAGCGCCCGGTGCACCGATGCACATGTCCCAGATTCTGCTGACTCGCTGGATGATGGCGCCCGGTGCACCGATGCACATGTCCCAGATTATGCTGACTCGTTGGATGATGGCGCCCTATGCACCGATGCACATGTCCCAGATTCTGCTGACTCGCTGGATGATGGCGCCCTATGCACCGATGCACATGTCCCAGATTCTGCTGAAATCGTTGGATGATGGCGCCCTATGCACCGATGCACATGTCCCAGATTCTGCTGACTCGCTGGATGATGGCGCCCTATGCACCGATGCACATGTCCCAGATTCTGCTGACTCGTTGGATGATGGCGCCCTATGCACCGATGCACATGTCCCAGATTCTGCTGACTCGCTGGATGATGGCGCCCTATGCACCGATGCACATGTCCCAGATTCTGCTGACTCGCTGGATGATGGCGCGCGGTGCACCGATGCACATGTCCCAGATTCTGCTGACTCGCTGGATGATGGCGCCCTATGCACCGATGCACATGTCCCAGATTCTGCTGACTCGTTGGATGATGGCGCCCTATGCACCGATGCACATGTCCCAGATTCTGCTGACTCGCTGGATGATGGCGCCCTATGCACCGATGCACATGTCCCAGATTCTGCTGACTCGTTGGATGATGGCGCCCGGTGCACCGATGCACATGTCCCAAATTATGCTGACTCGCTGGATGATGGCGCCCTATCCACCGATGCACATGTCCCAGATTCTGCTGACTCGCTGGATGATGGCGCCCTATGCACCGATGCACATGTCCCAGATTCTGCTGACTCGCGGGATGATGGCGCCCGGTGCACCGATGCACATGTCCCAGATTCTGCTGACTCGTTGGATGATGGCGCCCTATGCACCGATGCACATGTCCCAGATTCTGCTGACTCGTTGGATGATGGCGCCCGGTGCACCGATGCACATGTCCCAGATTCTGCTGACTCGTTGGATGATGGTGCCCTATGCACCGATGCACATGTCCCAGATTCTGCTGACTCGCTGGATGATGGCGCCCTATGCACCGATGCACATGTCCCAGATTCTGCTGACTCGCTGGATGATGGCGCCCTATGCACCGATGCACATGTCCCAGATTCTGCTGACTCGTTGGATGATGGTGCCCTATGCACCGATGCACATGTCCCAGATTCTGCTGACTCGCTGGATGATGGCGCCCTATGCACCGATGCACATGTCCCAGATTCTGCTGACTCGCTGGATGATGGCGCCCTATGCACCGATGCACATGTCCCAGATTCTGCTGACTCGTTGGATGATGGCGCCCTATGCACCGATGCACATGTCCCAGATTCTGCTGACTCGCTGGATGATGGCGCCCGGTGCACCGATGCACATGTCCCAGATTCTGCTGACTCGTTGAATGATGGCGCCCTATGCACCGATGCACATGTCCCAGATTCTGCTGACTCGCTGGATGATGGCGCCCGGTGCACCGATGCACATTTCCCAGATTCTGCTGACTCGCTGGATGATGGCGCCCTATGCACCGATGCACATGTCCCAGATTCTGCTGACTCGCTGGATGATGGCGCCCTATGCACCGAAGCACATGTCCCAGATTCTGCTGACTCGTTGGATGATGGCGCCCTATGCACCGATGCACATGTCCCAGATTCTGCTGACTCGCTGGATGATGGCGCCCTATGCACCGATGCACGTGTCCCAGATTCTGCTGACTCGCTGGATTATGGCGCCCTATGCACCGATGCACATGTCACAGATTCTGCTGACTCGCTGGATGATGGCGCCCTATGCACCGATGCACATGTCCCAGATTCTGCTGACTCGTTGGATGATGGCGCCCGGTGCACCGATGCACGTGTCCCAGATTCTGCTGACTCGCTGGATGATGGCGCCCTATGCACCGATGCACATGTCCCAGATTCTGCTGACTCGCTGGATGATGGCGCCCTATGCACCGATGCACGTGTCCCAGATTCTGCTGACTCGTTGGATGATGTCGCCCTATGCACCGATGCACGTGTCTCAGATTCTGCTGACTCGTTGGATGATGGCGCCCGGTGCACCGATGCACATGTCCCAGATTCTGCTGACTCGCTGGATGATGGCGCCCGGTGCACCGATGCACATGTCCCAGATTCTGCTGACTCGCTGGATGATGGCGCCCTATGCACCGATGCACATGTCCCAGATTCTGCTGACTCGTTGGATGATGGCGCCCGGTGCACCGATGCACGTGTCCCAGATTCTGCTGACTCGCTGGATGATGGCGCCCGGTGCACCGATGCACATGTCCCAGATTCTGCTGACTCGCTGGATGATGGCGCCCTATGCACCGATGCACATGTCCCAGATTCTGCTGACTCGCTGGATGATGGCGCCCGGTGCACCGATGCACATGTCCCAGATTCTGCTGACTCGCTGGATGATGGCGCCCTATGCACCGATGCACATGTCCCAGATTCTGCTGACTCGTTGGATGATGGCGCCCGGTGCACCGATGCACATGTCCCAGATTCTGCTGACTCGCTGGATGATGGCGCCCTGTGCACCGATGCACATGTCCCAGATTCTGCTGACTCGTTGGATGATGGCGCCCGGTGCACCGATGCACATGTCCCAGATTCTGCTGACTCGTTGGATGATGGCGCCCTATGCACCGATGCACGTGTCCCAGATTCTGCTGACTCGTTGGATGATGGCGCCCGGTGCACCGATGCACGTGTCCCAGATTCTGTTTCACTGTCATACATTACGCCAAAGAGCAGCAAAACCAGTCGATGCTAAACGATGCTCAGGTTTGCGTTATGGTCTACGTGTAACGTATTGTCGTGTTGCTATACGATGGAAACCACTGCTATAGACTAAGAGCAGACTAAGAGCGTGGAAAGCATTGTGTTCGGAGTACAGTGCTAAGTCGAGCTTGTTGCGTTTGCGTGTACCCTGAATCCTCCACCCAGTAATGCGATACCAGATCAACAGATTATTTTCTCCCTCTAGCCCTGGAGCCAAAGAGGAACACAGAGGAATATCATACATACCGCACAACTCTGCGACGCAGGTTGACCGTTCTATAGTCAACCAGAGGTCTATAAATGGCGATATTTGTCGCTCACGACGAATCTAGGGCAATTTCTGTCGCACGATGAAAACTCCCCGGTAAGGATTGTCACCACATACCAAGCAAGATAATTTCAGTTAGACGTCTGGATGGGCGTTTCACGAGCAAAGCCGAGCGAAGCACAATGGATGCCAAATTTAAATAAGCGTCACAAAATGTCCTAGAAACTACCCGATTCCAAAATGGTCATCTCAGGTTATTGGAGGTCAGTGGCCTCGGTTGAACTGTGAAAATATATGACGCCAGTGGAACATATAACAATGTAAAATGGATGCCAAATTATAAATCAGCGTCACAAAATGTCCTAGAAACTGCCATAGGGTAAAAAGTCATATCAGGTCATCGAAGGTCAGTGACCTCGGTTGACCTTTGAAAAGGTCAATTGAGGTCTCAATCTCAGTGGAAACCACAAATGTCACCTGTTGACACCTGTGCATATGTTCCTGAGCAGCTAACACTCGGAAACTGCACAAGTTACAAGCTCCGATACTATGGGACGCCAGTTGCGCCTGGCATGACCTTGAAAACAGGTCATAGGTCACGGGTCATGGGGGTAGAACTTAACAAAAGTTGAGAGTATGTGTCAAATGGTTAAAAAGTAGGGTACTGAAAGTTTCGTTGCAATCGGTTGATAAATACGAGAGTTATTTTCGAAAAAGCTTTCATGCGACACTCTCCGCGACACTCACCTTCGCTACAAGCTTGCTACCACTCGCTATAGCGCAAGTCAATGGGCCCGCTACCGGCCCGCTACCGGGTTGGCCTGTCGCGCAGTTCCCCGCATTCTAATTGCCACCGGCTGGCGTAAAACACGACATAAGTCAGTCAAAAATATAGATATTGCTTTGAAATTCGGTTTGGGTATCGTCCATACTTGGTTCTCCAATATATCTTACGGTTTTTGAATATGCATGAGCGAGAGCAAAATTGAGGAAATTTTCACACACAAAAAAAATAATCACATTTGTTTTCTTAAATATATTCAAAAACCGGAATATATATTGGAGAACCAAGTATGGACGATGCCCAAACCAAATTTCAAAGCAAAATCTATATTTTTTACTGACTTATGTTCAGTTTTACGCTACCCGGTGACAATTAGAATGCGGGAAACCGAAATACGCATACCGGCAGCGAAGAACCGATCGTCTCAAAGAATGATCGCCCCAAAAAGCTGCTATTAATGATTATGGCATTAATTCTGTACGATCCAGAAAACCACTCTTTGATATTTTTGCTTGCAAGCATACCTTATGTGTTGTATTGTGGGTGAAATCCATGAGGCATATTTTGTGCTGCGTGATCATTTATTTGCTTGTGATTGGGACCATTTTCCTCGCGTGTAAAATGTAAAAAATGTAAATGTAAAAATGTAAACAAAAATGTAAAATTTCGCCTAGTCATGATTTTTGTATTCTGAAAACTTTCCCGCTTTGTTTTTGCTCACAAATAATGGGACGCACAACCAAGTGTAACGAACAAGGTCCATTCTCTTGCTCGGTTCGGCTGGGTTCTGATCCTCCGACAACGGTATAAACTTCCCCAAAGCCCAATATTTGTCGCTTAACTTACACAAATCTGTCGTCAACGCTCGCTACCAAGTTACCGAAAAAATAGACCTCTGTAGTCAACTGCCACATGACCTCAACAGTATATATATATAAGCCTACCACATGTCCCTTCTGCCGGGGCTCGAACCCGGCGCCAACGAGTTATGAGCCCGAGATCTTAGCCCCTTGGCCACGGGGACGGCAATGATGTCTACTGATATTCCTGACCCTAGATGGCACTAGTAGTAAACGCCTGGAATGATGCTGTACAGGATAGCAGCTCAAAGCCGAGAACTGCGGTCTGCGCGATGGGGGAGTGGGATAACGAGTCATTCTGGTCATACAAAGGGGTCAGTTATCCCTTTCTCTGACCGGGTAACCATAACCAACCCTTAACGCAGTTAGGCACACTCTCCTCCCTGTTTGAGGTCAGTTGGGCACGCTCTTCCGCCTGTTGGAGGTCAGTTAGGTACACTTCCTCCTGCCTGTTGGAGGTCAGTTAGGCACACTCTTCTGCCTGTTTGAAGTTTTAAACTTTTGTTTCTAACTTTTGTTGTTTAAAAATTTGACTTCGTCCATCAATGGGTCATCCCGTCGGCGATCTTGAGAAATAAATAAATAAAGTCAGTTAGGTACACTTCCTCCTGCCTGTCTGAGGTCAGCTAGGCACGCTCTCCTGCCTGTCTGAGGTCAGCTAGGCACGCTCTCCTGCCTGTCTGAGGTCAGCTAGGCACGCTCTCCTGCCTGTCTGAGGTCAGCTAGGCACGCTCTCCTGCCTGTCTGAGGTCAGCTAGGCACGCTCTCCTGCCTGTCTGAGGTCAGCTAGGCACGCTCTCCTGCCTGTCTGAGGTCAGCTAGGCACGCTCTCCTGCCTGTCTGAGGTCAGCTAGGCACGCTCTCCTGCCTGTCTGAGGTCAGCTAGGCACGCTCTCCTGCCTGTCTGAGGTCAGCTAGGCACGCTCTCCTGCCTGTCTGAGGTCATCTAGGCACGCTCTCCTGCCTGTCTGAGGTCAGCTAGGCACGCTCTCCTGCCTGTCTGAGGTCAGCTAGGCACGCTCTCCTGCCTGTCTGAGGTCAGCTAGGCACGCTCTCCTGCCTGTCTGAGGTCAGCTAGGCACGCTCTCCTGCCTGTCTGAGGTCAGCTAGGCACGCTCTCCTGCCTGTCTGAGGTCAGCTAGGCACGCTCTCCTGCCTGTCTGAGGTCAGCTAGGCACGCTCTCCTACCTGTCTGAGGTCAGCTAGGCACGCTCTCCTGCCTGTCTGAGGTCAGTTAGGTACACTTCCTCCTGCCTGTCTGAGGTCAGCTAGGCACGCTCTCCTGCCTGTCTGAGGTCAGCTAGGCACGCTCTCCTGCCTGTCTGAGGTCAGTTAGGTACACTTCCTCCTGCCTGTTTGAGGTCAGCTAGGCACGCTCTCCTGCCTGTCTGAGGTCAGCTAGGCACGCTCTCCTGCCTGTCTGAGGTCAGCTAGGCACGCTCTCCTGCCTGTCTGAGGTCAGCTAGGCACGCTCTCCTGCCTGTCTGAGGTCAGCTAGGCACGCTCTCCTGCCTGTCTGAGGTCAGCTAGGCACGCTCTCCTGCCTGTCTGAGGTCAGCTAGGCACGCTCTCCTGCCTGTCTGAGGTCAGCTAGGCACGCTCTCCTGCCTGTCTGAGGTCAGCTAGGCACGCTCTCCTGCCTGTCTGAGGTCAGCTAGGCACGCTCTCCTGCCTGTCTGAGGTTAGTTAGGCACGCTCTCCTGTCTGTTTACTGTCTCTCCAATTAGCCTCCGAGCCTAACTTTGCCCAAACTTGTCATCGACTTTTGCGTCAGCTTTAACAGAGTCTGACAGTGCGGTGAAGCCACCACAAGAGGATAAAGGAACGTCAACTTCGATTAATAATTATCTTTAACCGTAGCTTCTTCAACGATTCCGTGTACGTGGGGCAACATGAGTAATTTAAGAACGACCGCGTATAAAAACGCGATCTTGAAGAAGAAAAAATCAACATAGGCTTTGAACATCAAACAATGTCAAGTGACGGTGTTTAAGTTCAGATATTCAGGGATTTATTTTCCTGATTAGATATTGCCTTATCCCTATAACCGGCAGGGGGGGGGGCGGATTCCGCCAACCCCCCCTCATGTTTTTCGCAGATATCTGCCGAACGGCTGGGAGCAGACCCATTAAATTTGGGGACTTCTCCTAGAATTGAATTTCGCATATGGAGTCAAAATTTTGAGTTCCTAACCTTAACAGAGGTGGCTACAGGGCCCGTTTTTAGTTTTTGTTTTGTGTAGACATTTAGCGATAATACGGAGATGCGATCTGCACGGCTTCTTCCTAACTGTCTGAAACATAAAGGAGTTACATAGGTTTACGGTGATTGAAACAAGTGCAATTTAGTTGATTTTAGTGAACTATAATAAATATTGCACGGCAAAGGCGGTTGCAGGGACTTGAAAAGGAGAGGTTTGCAGGAAGTTATTTTTTATATTTTTTGCCTCACTTTTTCGCTAACCTGACACCGCCTATGGATGAAAATATGCTTTATAACTGTAGTGTCCGA
Organism: Chirona hameri; assembly: GCA_036785665.1. Taxonomy (NCBI): domain Eukaryota; kingdom Metazoa; phylum Arthropoda; class Thecostraca; order Balanomorpha; family Balanidae; genus Chirona; species Chirona hameri. Next base: position 24,755 of record JAXIVJ010008770.1, on the reverse strand, counting down.
TGTCAAAATAACGCACCATTTCATTTATTAAACCAAATGTTTTTTTTAAATTAAGGTATTTATTTTACCCCCATATTTAGTGACCTGAAAACGCCTATGATTTTTGAATTTTCAAAAGTCACCATCATATATCAATTCCCAATTAATTATCTATCGATCTTTATTTGTTGCGTTCAAATCGGTTGATAAACACGACAGCTGTGTTGGATCACAAATACCTCTAATATTTGTATTTTTTGCCCCCTCCTTCCTGTTTCCCCCCTATCAAAAATGTTTTTTTTTAATAAATGTAGATCGTGTTGAGGGGAATCAAACGCTGTTTGATTTGTGAAAATCAGACGGGTGGATCTCGAGATCTCCGGGGGCCGAATCCACCCCCCCCTGCCGCTAATAGGGGTACAAAAGAGCCTAATAGGGTTAAAGATGGAAACCCTTTAAAATTTGACCTATTTTGTTTTCTCAGCTGGATGAAACATATAATGAAATCAAAGTTGTTCATAAATTCTCAAATAAAGGTTAGATGTGAGAAAGTCCGCCCGTGTAGCTCAGTGGGAGAGCGCTGGGCCTCTGACCTCACCCGGTAGTGGCAGACCGGGTACGAGTCGCTTCGGCTCTCGCTATTTGCCACTGACTGGGATGGCTGTTTAGTCACTGTTTAGCGCGCGAGCGTGCTGATAATTTTGCAATTCGAGGTGTTGAGCTGTTTGACCTTGTCAACATGCCAAGGGTGAGATGTCTGACCGTGGAAGAGGCGGTGGAGATGGTGATGAACGAGTTGGACCCAGCCGACGGTGACGTAGAGATGGTGAATATTCCCCCAGGACGGCAGTGACGAGGACGAAGGAAACGACGTGAACACAGGTGTAGCGGAAGTGAATGACGTACCCGGTAATGTAGAGGTGCACTTCCAACGGTCTGTGGCAGAGGACAACGCTCAGTCAGAACCTTCAAAACAGCGTCGTGCGGACAAGAGCGTGCCAGTGTGGCGCAACACGCAGCCACAGTACACCAGGTGGCAGGAGACATCGAAAACACCGCAAGAAAACTGCGAGAAAATCGCCGATGAGTTGGGGGACAACACGGCATTGGAAATCTTGGAAAAGATGTTCACACCGGAAGTGTTTCATCTTTTACAGGTGGAAACGCTTCGGTACGCCAAGGACGTCAAGAACGACCCGCTGTTCTCGCTGTCGGACCGCGAGCTGAAGGCGTTGCTCGGAATGCTGCTTTATTCCGGATACTGTGCTCTTCCGAGCGAGCGGATGCACTGGTCCGAGGACAATGACCTGAAACATCACATCGTCCGCGACGCCATGCCTAGGTCCAGGTATATGCAGATAAAGTATTACCTGCATCTGCAGGACAATGCAAAATGACCCGTGACAACACAGACCGGGGCTTCGAGGTCCGTCCGCTACTGGATATCATTAGCCGTTCATTTCAGCAGTACGGTATCTTCCAGGGGAAACTGGCAGTGGACGAAATGATCGTCCGGTACTACGGTCACAGCAGGCTGAAGCAGTTTATCCGCAGCAAACCCATCCGCTTCGGCTACAAGCTGTGGGAGATTTGTGGCAGTGACGGCTACTGCCACAAATTTGACCTCTACTGTGGAAAGGAGCAACGCCCTGAGCTACGCGACCAGCCGCTGGGGACCAGAGCGGTACTGGATATGATCAGTGTGGTGTCTGATCCCAACGGCCATGAGGTGTTTTTTGATAATTTATTCACCTCCTGGACTCTGCTCTCAGAGCTAGAAGGTCGTGACACCCGTGCCACAGGCACTGTGAGAGAAAACCGATTGGATAAGTGCCCCGTCACCTCAGCCAAGGTCATGGCCAAAACAAAACGTGGCTCATACGATCATCGATTCGACCGAACATCGGAGGTGCTGCTGGTCAGGTGGCACGATAACAAGGTCGTCAGCGTGATGACGTCAATGTGATGCCAAATTACGACGCAGCCGACCCGCCCTCAACCGCCATCCGATACGACCGCGCGGACAAAAAAAAACGCCTGCCGGTACCGCAGCCAAAGGTGTTGAACACATATAACGCCGGTATGCAGGTGGAGTCGACCTCTATGATCAGCTCCTGGGAGCCTACGCGGTGTCCATCCGAGGAATAAGGTGGTATTGGTGTCTCATCACCAAGGTGGCTGTATTCAACAGCCATAGACTTCACAAAACAGCAGTCACCAGTGACAAGCAGCTGACGCTTCCCAATGTCCGCCGAGAGATCGCTGTCACCTACCTGAGAGCGGCAGCCAGCGAGAGAGGCTGCAGTGCTCGGCCGCTCCCAGCCAACATGCCAGTCCGCCTGCGGTATGACGGAGTGGGTCATCTTCTCGCGCCCCTCAACGGCCGCCGCCAATGTCAGCTGGAGAGCTGCAAGCTGCGCTCTACAAAGCGATGCGTGAAGTGTGACGTGGCCATTTGCTTAAAGTGCTTCGTGTCGTACCATCAGCGGATGTAGTGCTTCCTTGTTAGCTATGCAGGTATATGGAGAGATGTCAGGTGAGCGAAAGCAATCGTTAATCGCGCGTACACAGTGCTCGTGATTGTCTGCTACCATCAGGGCTTAGAAATAGGCAAGTGCCGTGCCGATATAGTCATGACTCATGAGGTACATTTATGTCTGGTTTTGCAATACGTGATGACGCATGATCAAGGTGATTGTTGATGCTAATAAAGCTGGTACGCGACACCCCACAGTTTGATATTTTTTGGCCGGCTTGGACTCATAAATTAGGTCAGCGCCGGCGCGAGCGACCGGGTGGGCCTGACGCGCCGATGCGGCGGGCAGCGGGGGCAGCGCGCGCACCCCGAGCAGGCAGGCGCCCGGTGGGTCATTTTTGTTCGCTTCTGTATCTCAAAAAGTTATTTATATTTTAAGTTAATTTTTTTCAGGATTTCTTAATCTGCCCCAATCCGCAACGCGTAAAAAAATCACACGTTTCGAATAACTAGAAGTAGGGGTGGGGGTTAATGGGTTATATAGATGTGAGAAAGTCCGCCCCTGTAGCTCAGTTGGGAGAGCGCTGGACCTCTGATCTCACCCGGTAGTGGCAGCCCGGGTTCGAGTCGCTTCGGCTCTCGCTATATGCCCCTGACTGGGATGGCCTGTGGCCGGTGGCAGCGGTCGCACTCAAGGTCATGTGACGTCAGAGGGCGGGGCGGACCGTGTCCAGGTATGTTGGGCACGTAAAACTTTCGCTTCTAAATTCTGCCGGACGCCAGGAATTGCTTGATCGGGTGGTGGGGTCAGGGCCTGCGCAACAAGCTATGCTTAGCGCGGGGCCTGACCTCGGAAATCCACCCATTCAAAAACATTCGGACTAAATTTGGAGAGAAAAAATGTGAGTATTCGTAAATTCGAATTCATAAGTATGATGAAATACAAAATACATTTGCAGCTTTTGCATAAAGGCTGAACACGATGTTATTTTATTTGCTAAAATTATTCATAATTTTTGTTGATATTGAAATCCAGTACATGGGTTAGGCTATGTCTGGTTACTTCCATCGTCATTTCTAGGCAAAAGGAGGCCAAGCCGTCCCAGCCACGTCCTGCCGTTCGATACTGATATTGATAAATGAACGCATCTATTCATACTGCTGAAATGACACCACATGCAACGGCAACGCATGGGCTTACACTGCTAAAATAGTATCGCTACAATGGATATAAAGCGAGGTTGCGATGATGAAAACAGATCGTCGCCCTATCATAAACACTGATGGGCTAAAACCGAAGGAGAATCTTATGTCAGTGATATTGTGAGCAGAAACGAAAATAATTATCATTCATTCGCTGTCCGAGGAACATTTGTATGCTTTTTCACATCACCCCAGTGGCGGATCTAGGTTTCGAGTTTCGGGGGGGGGGGGGGGGTTCGCTCCGTTTCGTCAGCGAAACGTTGACTGGGGGGGGGGGGTGGCGTCGGTTCGTCAGCGCAAAGAGTCGTTGAGTGGGGAGGGGGGGAGCGTCGGGTCGTCAGCGGGGAAAAGTTGCTGAGTGGGGGAGGGGGGGGGGGGGGGGGGGTGGCGTCAGATCGTCAGCGCGAAAGAGTCGTTGAGCGGGGGAGGGGGTAAATCACGCCTTCCAGGAACAAAATCACAACCTCCCGGAACGGTTTGGGGGCTGTGGCAAAAACATGCGTTTGCCTACCAATTTTTCGTGGGGGGGGGGGGCATTTGGGGCAATTGGGACCGATTGACCAACAAATATCAAAGTAACACCCTACATCTCATATTTCGATATAACTACGTGTCGGGGGTTATCTGGGCTGTAGATTTACGCTGTGAACTTTTCAGCCCCGTCCGGCAAATGGTTTTCGAGTTACAGCCTCGGGCAACTTTATAATGTCAAGGAAAAATATGATTTTTAGCGGGCAATATCTCCCATCTAAGTCATGCGAGTCATATAAACCTACATATCATCAGAATTACCAGTAACAATAGATTATTATGATGTAATCATTTTTAAAAAAAATGCGAAAATTTTGGAATTTCAACATATGATCTCAGGTCAAATCACGTGATTTTATAGTGTGGCCATTTACAACACAAATCCATGCCAGAGTCGACATCTATACATAAGCCTTCGATGTTTAAACAATTAGTGATAGTTTTTTCTCTAAATATTGTATTTATATTTGTGCATTTGGAAATATAATGGTCACCAGCACGTCTTTGGTAATAACTTTACACGTAAATGTGCTAGAGAACTCAATTAAACGGCATTATGCGTATCTCGTCGACCTACTTTCCATGATATGTAACATCAGCCCTGTAGTCGCTCTGTAACATCAAGGACACGTGACCAGAAGTCGCCCGTTGCAGGCCACGTCAGATCAACCAAACCACACCATCCTACTTCTCATATTTCGATTTAACCAGGTATCGGGGGTTATCTGGGCTGTAGATTCACGCTGTAAAAGTTTCAGCTCCGTCCGTCGAACGGTTTTCGAGTTATAGCCTCGGGCATTTCTTGAACCCGCCATTGACTGGGGAGGGGGTGCGTTTAACGCCCCCCCCCCGTGATGATTTGTGTAATAACTCAACAACCAATAGCGCTATCAGCGTGAAACTGCGGGTACCTTCTTCTACATTGATTTGACGTCTTCTGTGAAAAAAAGCAATTTCGTCCAAACAAGTCGAGTTATAGCGAATTTAGTGACGTCACTACACACTCGTATGTAAAACTCACGAGTTTTACAACAAAATCAGCTGAACGTTAACAGACCGTGCAAATGCCATATTGTAATCAAAATGCAATCCAAAAACGTCAAAAGATAACAAATAGCAAAAGTTACAACATTGCTATCTCTGATTTGTGAAAAATTGCGTTTTTGGCCTAAACAAATCAAAAGTTGTTTAAATGCCAGCAAAATCTTCTTTTTTTAAGATATAAAAAACGGAATATATGTAAGACAACCTCATATGGGCAACTACCATACCAAATTATAAAATGATATCGTCATTTTTGACTGACTTATGGCATATAAAGTATGGGTAAATAATGACGTCATATTTTGAAATTGCGTTTTTTGCTTTTGTTGACCAGATGCGGACAAATACAAAACTGTATTTCTGAGACAAAACTGATATAGAAACATGTTTTTTTCATATAGATTTATCAATTTCAAATTTTGACCTTCAATGACCTGAACTTGACCTAAACTTGACACTAACTTCAAGTAAATTAGGTCAGGTGGTAAAATGTCTATCACTATCGAAGTATACGTGGAAAATAACCCATAAAACATGTGTTGCATGATTTTCGTAGATATTTTGCACATAGTGACCTTCTGCGACCTGACCTTGACCTTGAATTTTGCAAAAAAATATCACTTTAACTCATTCGGGATGTTCATCATACCTTTGGCAGCACTTTGTGTGAACATGGTCATAATCAAAAACTTCGGATGGAAGTATGGCCCATAAACTCAAATACGTCGATTTTGACCTTTGACCTGACCGTGACCTGACATTTGACCTCACTTTGACAATTTTGAGCATGCTGTAAATTCGTCTCATTGAGAGCTTTTGATCACTCGATCATTGAGTGCGTCTCACTGGGATGATTGGTTCGGAAGATAACCAAGGGGGGGGGGGGGGGGGGCGTTTAACGCCCCCCCCCCCCCCCCATTGATACCATTGATCCATCAGAAACCTTCTATTACGACCATGATCACCCAAAGTGCTCCCAAAGGTATAATACACATCTCGCATGAACTAAACTGAGATTGTTGGCAAAGGTCAAGGTCAAGGTCAGGTCACAAGAGGTCACTATGCGCAGAAGATTTTCCAAAGTCATGCAACACATGTTTTATGGGCTATTTTACACGTAGAAATCGATAGAGATGGTCATTTTACCATCTGACCTCATTTAAGTGAAGTTAGTGTTAAACTTAGTTCTGGTTCTTAGACTGGTTCAGGTCACATATGGTCAAACATTTTAATTGATAAATATAAATACAAAGGCATGTTGCTAGACCAGTTTTGACTCAGAAATACAGAAATACATTTATTGGTCTGTATCTGATCAATAAAAGCCAAAATACGCAATTTGAAAATATGACGTCAGGAGTTACTCATACTTATGGAGCCATAAGTCAGTCAAAAATTAATATATTGCTTTGAAATGTGGTTTTGGTGTTGTCCATATGTAATTCTCTAACATTTATTCCGGTTTTGTGAACATGTTTAAAATTGTGACTTTGTGGGCATTTTTCCAAGATTATTTTGTTAATTTTTTGGAGTGAAAAACAATATTTTCACAAATCCGAGAAAGTCGTTTTGTAGGCCTTGCGATTTTTAATCTTTTGGCGTTTTTGTATTGCATTTTCTCAAAAGGTGGCCTTTATACGGCCTGTTAAAGGGAACTGTTCACCTTGTTTTTTCTTTAATATATACCGTACCACAAGTAGCCGTCCTCGGCTCCCATCGCTGATTGGCTGATGAGTTGCCCTCATAATGATACAAAAATGATTATAATTGGACCATAGATGGATATTTGTGGAGAAAAGGTTAGTTTATCTTTGTGTAACACGTGACGTCATACAACACCATTGGGTGGACCTGACCTGACTGGCTCCGCCTGCCGCCTACTACAGTCTCTGACAAGGAGCAGCCGCGGCACCCGGGTGACTGAGCGGATATTAGCGAGGCGTCGTGATCAGAGACTACGTGCCAGAGAGTGCATACAAAACCCGGATGTAACGTTAACAAATCAGCCAATCAGCGATGGGAGTACGATGGTACGTTACATATTAAACTCTGAGAAGGTGGACTGTTTCCTTTAAAGTCTAGCTGATTTTATCGTAAAACTCGTGTGTAGTGACATCACTAAATTTGCTATATCTCAAAAACGTATCGACAAAATTGCTTCATTTTTTCACAGAGGGTGTACATTTGATGTGGAAGAAGGAAGCGAAAGTTTCACGTTGATAACCTCATTGTGCTTTGAGCTATCGCGAAAATTCGTCCGGGGAGAGTGGCAATTTTGCCCTCCCCGGTCAAGCGTGGGTTAATTTTCTTCAGGCGATATCTTCCATATAAATAATTCGAATTATATAAACCTATGTATCATCACAATCGTCATTAACCGCAAATTAGTTTATTGTAATCTTTTTTTGAGAACTCGAATGGAAAAGTGTCGAAATTTTGGCATGTGACCTCAGGTCATGTCACGTGATTCCGTTATGTTCTCAGTTAAAATTCGTGATTTGTCTTAGGTAGAATAGGAGGGTGCAGACCCTTTGAATCACGTGACAACCTATTCCGCTCAGTGACCAAGATCACGTGATGACATAATTCAATATTTCGCCGATAGAGGCGTCAGTGGGTCCTCAATACATCAAATTTTCTCATCTATATTTCCAGACGGAGAATGTTATAAACATAGCTAAAAATGTCTTCCAGAGATACAAAAATGTTAAACTTTGCCAAATAAAGCGACAAATTTCAGCAAATTATCTATTGTATAATCAAGACAGGTTATTTGGGAAATCAACTTCAGGTCACGGAGTGACCTTCGGAGGTCATGATATGCAACATTGAATGCAGCTCGACGAGAAACATACAATGCCGTTGAGTTAAGGTCTCTAGCACAATTGTGCGCAATGTTATTACCAAAGACGTGCTGGTGACCATGATTTTCACAACAAAATAGGAAAAACCTATGTCCAATTTTCTTACCATCGAAGACCAATGTATCGAAGTCGATTCTTCTGGCAATACAAAAAATCGAATATTAAATGGCCACATTATAAAATCACGTGATCTGAGGTCTAAGATCACATGTAAAACTTCGAGAATTTTCGTATTGTCTAAAAATGATTTTAATCATAAGTTAATATATAGTTCCTGACTATTCTGATGATATATATAAGTTTATATGACTCGCATGATTTAGATGGGAGATATTGCCCTCTGAAAATTATAGTTTTGCATGACACCAAAGTTTCCCAAGGCTGTAACTCGAAACCCGTTTGACGGACGGAGTTGACAATTTCATAATGTGAATCTACGGCCCAGATAACCCCCGAAACGTAGTTTAGTCGCAATCTGAGATGTATGGTGTTAAGGCTTAGGCTTGGTCGATCTGTCATAGAATGCCCCAATTGCCTGTTTTGCCCTAACGTAGATTCGCTACTGACCAGTTTTAGGAATGTCTAGTCCGGGAGTCCGGACTCTCAGCACGCATCCCGATGATAACTTGACACTCCCGAGTAGTAGGCAGCCCACGATTTCACCAGCACACCGGAACTTTGAACGTAAACTCCGTAAACTGAACCAAACCACGGAACCAAACTACCCTGGAAGCAAACCGTCCCCACAAAACAGAACGGAATCGCGCGGCGCGCTCAAGGTCGTAAAAAATGCAGGTAGGACTATCCCAGTGCGCATCCCTTTGCGCAGATCGCCAAATGACGTCATCGGTAGTACTGTACACTGTACACTGAACAGCCTCGGACTGTCGTATCCAGGTGGAAATATACGCACTGATGGATCAAAATAAAATGTTTCGCTACACAAAATAGAGCTTCTATCTACATTAGCCACTATATATTGTCTGAAAATGATGTTGTTTAAATAAAAAATAAACATTTTACTCAGATTCAAGATGTTTCGGGATTTTTTAGTCGGGATTTTACGGCATGTTTTTGCAATTACCCATTTTGCCCAATATATCCGCCACTGCATCACCCCCAATGGTCTTAGTACATGCACACTGACCAGCATTGGCGCGGCCTTAAAGATGACCTCTCTCGCTGGTCGGTAGCTGTAACTGTCATACAACCCTCCTATATAACCTTAATAAATAACTTGGGTGGATTAAATTCTACAATTAGCGTCATTCTCTGGGCAGAACTTGTTGCGTGGCTGGCTGATAGTTTTACGGTAAAATTCAAGTTCGACTCGGCATCAACAGATCTTGATAAATGCCTGGCATTACTTAAAGTTGGGCAAAAGTTTACCGTAAACCATAAAGCAATGCTTGTACGTACAGTTATTAACTTACTAAAGCTTAACATGTGCGTTGAATGTCTCTTTGACATCACGTAGCTCTGAACGCCTATGCTTACTCATGAGTATCTGTGCGCGCGTTAAGTGTGTAACGTGTACGTTACGTGTGTGTTAAATGTGCTCGTGTGTCGACAGGTCAGCTAACGCAGGAGTACGCCGTGGCCGGCCAGTTGGCTCAACTTCCGTGTGACGTCACACCGCCGTCGCCGGGGGACCGTCTGAGGCTGGTGTTGTGGTACCACGGCACCGGCGGTACGCCCATATACACGTGAGTGGCACATCACGGCACAATATCAACAATCACGGCACGTCCATATACACGTGAGTGGCACATCACGGCACAATATCAACAATCACGGCACGCCCATATACACGTGAGTGGCACATCACGGCACAATATCAACAATCACGGCACGCCCATATACACGTGAGTGGCACATCACGGCACAATATCAACAATCACGGCACGCCCATATACACGTGAGTGGCACATCACGGCACAATATCAACAATCACGGCACGCCCATATACACGTGAGTGGCACATCACGGCACAATATCAACAATCACGGCACGTCCATATACACGTGAGTGGCACATCACGGCACAATATCAACAATCACGGCACGCCCATATACACGTGAGTGGCACATCACGGCACAATATCAACAATCACGGCACGCCCATATACACGTGAGTGGCACACATACCACGGCACGTCCATATACACGTGAGTGGCACATCACGGCACAATATGAACAATCACGGCACGTCCATATACACGTGAGTGGCACACATACCACGGCACGTCCATATACACGTGAGTGGCACACATACCACGGCACGTCCATATACACGTGAGTGGTACACATACCACGGCAAGCCCATATACACGTGAGTGGCGCACATACCACGGCACGCCCATATACACGTGAGTGGTACACATACCACGGCACGCCCATATACACTTGAGTGGCGCACATACCACGGCACGTCCATATACACGTGAGTGGCGCACATACCACGGCACGCCCATATACACGTGAGTGGTACACATACCACGGCACGCCCATATACACGTGAGTGGCGCACATACCACGGCACGCCCATATACACGTGAGTGGTACACATACCACGGCACGCCCATATACACGTGAGTGGCGCACATACCACGGCAAGCCCATATACACGTGAGTGGCGCACATACCACGGCACGCCCATATACACGTGAGTGGCGCACATACCACGGCAAGCCCATATACACGTGAGTGGCGCACATACCACGGCACGCCCATATACACGTGAGTGGCGCACATACCACGGCATGTCCATATACACGTGAGTGGCACACATTCCACGACACGTCCATATACACGTGAGTGGCGCACATACCACGGCATGTCCATATACACGTGAGTGGCACACATCCCACGGCACGTCCATATACACGTGAGTGGCGCACATACCACGGCACGGCCATATACACGTGAGTGGCGCACATACCACGGCACGTCCATATACACGTGAGTAGTGCACATACCAAGGCACGCCCATATACACGTGATTGGTACACATACCACGGCACGTCCATATACACGTGAGTGGCGCACATCCCACGGCACGCCCATATACACGTGAGTGGCACACATACCACGGCAGACCCATATACACGTAAGTGGCACACATACCACGGCACGCCCATATACACGTGAGTGGCACACATACCACGGCACGCCCATATACACGTGAGTGGTACACATACCACGGCACGTCCATATACACGTGAGTGGCGCACATACCACGGTACGTCCATATACACGTGAGTGGCGCACATACCACGGCACGCCCATATACACGTGAGTGGCGCACATACCACGGCATGTCCATATACACGTAGTGACACACATTCCACGACACGTCCATATACACGTGAGTGGCGCACATACCACGGCACGCCCATATACACGTGAGTGGCGCACATACCACGGCACGTCCATATACACGTGAGTGGCGCACATACCACGGCACGTCCATATACACGTGAGTGGCGCACATACCACGGCACGTCCATATACACGTGAGTGGTACACATTCCACGGCACGCCCATATACACGTGAGTGGCGCACATACCACGGCATCGGCGGCACGCCCATATACACGTGATTGGCGCACATACCACGGCACGCACATATACACGTGAGTGGCACACATACCACGGCACGACCATACACACGTAGTGACACACATACCACGGCACGCCCATATACACGTGAGTGGCACACATATCACGGCACGCCCATATACACGTGAGTGGCACACATACCACGGCACGCCCATATACACGTGAGTGGTACACATACCACGGCACGCCCATATACACGTGAGTGGCGCACATACCACGGCATGTCCATATACACGTGAGTGGCGCACATACCACGGCACGTCCATATACACGTGAGTGGCGCACATACCACGGCACGTCCATATACACGTGAGTGGTACACATTCCACGGCACGCCCATATACACGTGAGTGGCGCACATACCACGGCATCGGCGGCACGCCCATATACACGTGATTGGCACATCACGGCACAATATCAACAATCACGGCACGTCCATATACACGTGAGTGGCACACATACCACGGCACGCCCATATACACGTGAGTGGCGCACATACCACGGCATGTCCATATACACGTGAGTGGCACACATTCCACGACACGTCCATATACACGTGAGTGGCGCACATACCACGGCATGTCCATATACACGTGAGTGGCACACATTCCACGGCACGTCCATATACACGTGAGTGGCGCACATACCACGGCACGCCCATATACACGTGAGTGGTACACATACCACGGCACGCCCATATACACGTGAGTAGTACACATACCAAGGCACGCCCATATACACGTGAGTGGTACACATACCACGGCACGCCCATATACACGTGAGTGGCGCACATACCACGGCAAGCCCATATACACATGAGTGGCGCACATACCACGGCACGCCCATATACACGTGAGTGGCGCACATACCACGGCATGTCCATATACACGTGAGTGGCACACATTCCACGACACGTCCATATACACGTGAGTGGCGCACATACCACGGCATGTCCATATACACGTGAGTGGCACACATTCCACGGCACGTCCATATACACGTGAGTGGCGCACATACCACGGCACGTCCATATACACGTGAGTGGCGCACATACCACGGCACGTCCATATACACGTGAGTAGTACACATACCAAGGCACGCCCATATACACGTGATTGGTACACATACCACGGCACGTCCATATACACGTGAGTGGCGCACATACCACGGCACGCCCATATACACGTGAGTGGCACACATACCACGGCAGACCCATATACACGTAAGTGGCACACATACCACGGCACGCCCATATACACGTGAGTGGCACACATACCACGGCACGCCCATATACACGTGAGTGGTACACATACCACGACACGTCCATATACACGTGAGTGGCGCACATACCACGGTACGTCCATATACACGTGAGTGGCGCACATACCACGGCACGCCCATATACACGTGAGTGGCGCACATACCACGGCATGTCCATATACACGTAGTGACACACATTCCACGACACGTCCATATACACGTGAGTGGCGTACATACCACGGCACGCCCATATACACGTGAGTGGCGCACATACCACGGCACGTCCATATACACGTGAGTGGCGCACATACCACGGCACGTCCATATACACGTGAGTGGCGCACATACCACGGCACGTCCATATACACGTGAGTGGTACACATTCCACGGCACGCCCATATAAACGTGAGTGGCGCACATACCACGGCATCGGCGGCACGCCCATATACACGTGATTGGCGCACATACCACGGCACGCACATATACACGTGAGAGGCACACATACCACGGCACGACCATACACACGTAGTGACACACATACCACGGCACGCCCATATACACGTGAGTGGCACACATACCACGGCACGCCCATATACACGTGAGTGGCACACATACCACGGCACGCCCATATACACGTGAGTGGTACACATACCACGGCACGTCCATATACACGTGAGTGGCGCACATACCACGGTACGTCCATATACACGTGAGTGGCGCACATACCACGGCACGCCCATATACACGTGAGTGGCGCACATACCACGGCATGTCCATATACACGTAGTGACACACATTCCACGACACGTCCATATACACGTGAGTGGCGCACATACCACGGCACGCCCATATACACGTGAGTGGCGCACATACCACGGCACGTCCATATACACGTGAGTGGCGCACATACCACGGCACGTCCATATACACGTGAGTGGCGCACATACCACGGCACGTCCATATACACGTGAGTGGTACACATTCCACGGCACGCCCATATACACGTGAGTGGCGCACATACCACGGCATCGGCGGCACGCCCATATACACGTGATTGGCGCACATACCACGGCACGCACATATACACGTGAGTGGCACACATACCACGGCACGACCATACACACGTAGTGACACACATACCACGGCACGCCCATATACACGTGAGTGGCACACATACCACGGCACGCCCATATACACGTGAGTGGCACACATACCACGGCACGCCCATATACACGTGAGTGGTACACATACCACGGCACGCCCATATACACGTGAGTGGCGCACATACCACGGCATGTCCATATACACGTGAGTGGCGCACATACCACGGCACGTCCATATACACGTGAGTGGCGCACATACCACGGCACGTCCATATACACGTGAGTGGTACACATTCCACGGCACGCCCATATACACGTGAGTGGCGCACATACCACGGCATCGGCGGCACGCCCATATACACGTGATTGGCACATCACGGCACAATATCAACAATCACGGCACGTCCATATACACGTGAGTGGCACACATACCACGGCACGCCCATATACACGTGAGTGGCGCACATACCACGGCATGTCCATATACACGTGAGTGGCACACATTCCACGACACGTCCATATACACGTGAGTGGCGCACATACCACGGCATGTCCATATACACGTGAGTGGCACACATTCCACGGCACGTCCATATACACGTGAGTGGCGCACATACCACGGCACGCCCATATACACGTGAGTGGTACACATACCACGGCACGCCCATATACACGTGAGTAGTACACATACCAAGGCACGCCCATATACACGTGAGTGGTACACATACCACGGCACGCCCATATACACGTGAGTGGCGCACATACCACGGCAAGCCCATATACACATGAGTGGCCCACATACCACGGCACGCCCATATACACGTGAGTGGCGCACATACCACGGCATGTCCATATACACGTGAGTGGCACACATTCCACGACACGTCCATATACACGTGAGTGGCGCACACACCACGGCATGTCCATATACACGTGAGTGGCACACATTCCACGGCACGTCCATATACACGTGAGTGGCGCACATACCACGGCACGTCCATATACACGTGAGTGGCGCACATACCACGGCACGTCCATATACACGTGAGTAGTACACATACCAAGGCACGCCCATATACACGTGATTGGTACACATACCACGGCACGTCCATATACACGTGAGTGGCGCACATACCACGGCACGCCCATATACACGTGAGTGGCACACATACCACGGCAGACCCATATACACGTAAGTGGCACACATACCACGGCACGCCCATATACACGTGAGTGGCACACATACCACGGCACGCCCATATACACGTGAGTGGTACACATACCACGACACGTCCATATACACGTGAGTGGCGCACATACCACGGTACGTCCATATACACGTGAGTGGCGCACATACCACGGCACGCCCATATACACGTGAGTGGCGCACATACCACGGCATGTCCATATACACGTAGTGACACACATTCCACGACACGTCCATATACACGTGAGTGGCGTACATACCACGGCACGCCCATATACACGTGAGTGGCGCACATACCACGGCACGTCCATATACACGTGAGTGGCGCACATACCACGGCACGTCCATATACACGTGAGTGGCGCACATACCACGGCACGTCCATATACACGTGAGTGGTACACATTCCACGGCACGCCCATATAAACGTGAGTGGCGCACATACCACGGCATCGGCGGCACGCCCATATACACGTGATTGGCGCACATACCACGGCACGCACATATACACGTGAGAGGCACACATACCACGGCACGACCATACACACGTAGTGACACACATACCACGGCACGCCCATATACACGTGAGTGGCACACATACCACGGCACGCCCATATACACGTGAGTGGCACACATACCACGGCACGCCCATATACACGTGAGTGGTACACATACCACGGCACGCCCATATACAAGTGAGTGGCGCACATACCACGGCACGCCCATATACACGTGAGTGGTACACATACCACGGCACGCCCATATACACGTGAGTGGCGCACATACCACGGCAAGCCCATATACACGTGAGTGGCGCACATACCACGGCACGCCCATATACACGTGAGTGGCGCACATACCACGGCATGTCCATATACACGTGAGTGGCACACATTCCACGACACGTCCATATACACGTGAGTGGCGCACATACCACGGCATGTCCATATACACGTGAGTGGCACACATTCCACGGCACGTCCATATACACGTGAGTGGCGCACATACCACGGCACGTCCATATACACGTGAGTGGCGCACATACCACGGCACGTCCATATACACGTGAGTAGTACACATACCAAGGCACGCCCATATATACGTGAGTGGTACACATACCACGGCACGTCCATATACACGTGAGTGGCACACATACCACGGCACGCCCATATACACGTGAGTGGCACATCACGGCACAATATCAACAATCACGGCACGTCCATATACACGTGAGTGGCACACAAACCACGGCACGTCCATATACACGTGAGTGGCGCACATACCACGGCACGCCCATATACACGTGAGTGGCGCACATACCACGGCAAGCCCATATACACGTGAGTGGCGCACATACCACGGCACGCCCATATACACGTGAGTGGCGCACATACCACGGCATGTCCATATACACGTGAGTGGCACACATTCCACGACACGTCCATATACACGTGAGTGGCGCACATACCACGGCATGTCCATATACACGTGAGTGGCACACATTCCACGGCACGTCCATATACACGTGAGTGGCGCACATACCACGGCACGTCCATATACACGTGAGTGGCGCACATACCACGGCACGTCCATATACACGTGAGTAGTACACATACCAAGGCACGCCCATATACACGTGATTGGTACACATACCACGGCACGTCCATATACACGTGAGTGGCGCACATACCACGGCACGCCCATATACACGTGAGTGGCACACATACCACGGCAGACCCATATACACGTAAGTGGCACACATACCACGGCACGCCCATATACACGTGAGTGGCACACATGCCACGGTACGCCCATATACACGTGAGTGGTACACATACCACGGCACGTCCATATACACGTGAGTGGCGCACATACCACGGTACGTCCATATACACGTGAGTGGCGCACATACCACGGCACGCCCATATACACGTGAGTGGCGCACATACCACGGCATGTCCATATACACGTAGTGACACACATTCCACGACACGTCCATATACACGTGAGTGGCGCACATACCACGGCACGCCCATATACACGTGAGTGGCGCACATACCACGGCACGTCCATATACACGTGAGTGGCGCACATACCACGGCACGTCCATATACACGTGAGTGGCGCACATACCACGGCACGTCCATATACACGTGAGTGGTACACATTCCACGGCACGCCCATATACACGTGAGTGGCGCACATACCACGGCATCGGCGGCACGCCCATATACACGTGATTGGCGCACATACCACGGCACGCACATATACACGTGAGTGGCACACATACCACGGCACGACCATACACACGTAGTGACACACATACCACGGCACGCCCATATACACGTGAGTGGCACACATACCACGGCACGCCCATATACACGTGAGTGGCACACATACCACGGCACGCCCACATACACGTGAGTGGTACACATACCACGGCACGCCCAAATACACGTGAGTGGCGCACATACCACGGCATGTCCATATACACGTGAGTGGCGCACATACCACGGCAAGCCCATATACACGTGAGTGGCGCACATACCACGGCACGCCCATATACACGTGAGTGGCGCACATACCACGGCATGTCCATATACACGTGAGTGGCACACATTCCACGACACGTCCATATACACGTGAGTGGCGCACATACCACGGCATGTCCATATACACGTGAGTGGCACACATTCCACGGCACGTCCATATACACGTGAGTGGCGCACATACCACGGCACGTCCATATACACGTGAGTGGCGCACATACCACGGCACGTCCATATACACGTGAGTAGTACACATACCAAGGCACGCCCATATATACGTGAGTGGTACACATACCACGGCACGTCCATATACACGTGAGTGGCGCACATACCACGGCACGCCCATATACACGTGAGTGGCACATCACGGCACAATATCAACAATCACGGCACGTCCATATACACGTGAGTGGCACACATACCACGGCACGCCCATATACACGTGAGTGGCGCACATACCACGGCATGTCCATATACACGTGAGTGGCACACATTCCACGACACGTCCATATACACGTGAGTGGCGCACATACCACGGCATGTCCATATACACGTGAGTGGCACACATTCCACGGCACGTCCATATACACGTGAGTGGCGCACATACCACGGCACGCCCATATACACGTGAGTGGTACACATACCACGGCACGCCCATATACACGTGAGTAGTACACATACCAAGGCACGCCCATATACACGTGAGTGGTACACATACCACGGCACGCCCATATACACGTGAGTGGCGCACATACCACGGCAAGCCCATATACACATGAGTGGCGCACATACCACGGCACGCCCATATACACGTGAGTGGCGCACATACCACGGCATGTCCATATACACGTGAGTGGCACACATTCCACGACACGTCCATATACACGTGAGTGGCGCACATACCACGGCATGTCCATATACACGTGAGTGGCACACATTCCACGGCACGTCCATATACACGTGAGTGGCGCACATACCACGGCACGTCCATATACACGTGAGTGGCGCACATACCACGGCACGTCCATATACACGTGAGTAGTACACATACCAAGGCACGCCCATATACACGTGATTGGTACACATACCACGGCACGTCCATATACACGTGAGTGGCGCACATACCACGGCACGCCCATATACACGTGAGTGGCACACATACCACGGCAGACCCATATACACGTAAGTGGCACACATACCACGGCACGCCCATATACACGTGAGTGGCACACATACCACGGCACGCCCATATACACGTGAGTGGTACACATACCACGGCACGTCCATATACACGTGAGTGGCGCACATACCACGGTACGTCCATATACACGTGAGTGGCGCACATACCACGGCACGCCCATATACACGTGAGTGGCGCACATACCACGGCATGTCCATATACACGTAGTGACACACATTCCACGACACGTCCATATACACGTGAGTGGCGTACATACCACGGCACGCCCATATACACGTGAGTGGCGCACATACCACGGCACGTCCATATACACGTGAGTGGCGCACATACCACGGCACGTCCATATACACGTGAGTGGCGCACATACCACGGCACGTCCATATACACGTGAGTGGTACACATTCCACGGCACGCCCATATAAACGTGAGTGGCGCACATACCACGGCATCGGCGGCACGCCCATATACACGTGATTGGCGCACATACCACGGCACGCACATATACACGTGAGAGGCACACATACCACGGCACGACCATACACACGTAGTGACACACATACCACGGCACGCCCATATACACGTGAGTGGCACACATACCACGGCACGCCCATATACACGTGAGTGGCACACATACCACGGCACGCCCATATACACGTGAGTGGTACACATACCACGGCACGCCCATATACAAGTGAGTGGCGCACATACCACGGCACGCCCATATACACGTGAGTGGTACACATACCACGGCACGCCCATATACACGTGAGTGGCGCACATACCACGGCAAGCCCATATACACGTGAGTGGCGCACATACCACGGCACGCCCATATACACGTGAGTGGCGCACATACCACGGCATGTCCATATACACGTGAGTGG
Source organism: Chirona hameri (assembly GCA_036785665.1). Lineage (NCBI taxonomy): Eukaryota > Metazoa > Arthropoda > Thecostraca > Balanomorpha > Balanidae > Chirona > Chirona hameri. The sequence goes on along the minus strand of JAXIVJ010008770.1, from coordinate 4,834 downwards.
CACACATTCCACGACACGTCCATATACACGTGAGTGGCGCACATACCACGGCATGTCCATATACACGTGAGTGGCACACATTCCACGGCACGTCCATATACACGTGAGTGGCGCACATACCACGGCACGTCCATATACACGTGAGTGGCGCACATACCACGGCACGTCCATATACACGTGAGTAGTACACATACCAAGGCACGCCCATATATACGTGAGTGGTACACATACCACGGCACGTCCATATACACGTGAGTGGCACACATACCACGGCACGCCCATATACACGTGAGTGGCACATCACGGCACAATATCAACAATCACGGCACGTCCATATACACGTGAGTGGCACACAAACCACGGCACGTCCATATACACGTGAGTGGCGCACATACCACGGCACGCCCATATACACGTGAGTGGTACACATACCACGGCACGCCCATATACACGTGAGTGGCGCACATACCACGGCACGTCCATATACACGTGAGTGGCGCACATACCACGGCACGCCCATATACACGTGAGTGGTACACATACCACGGCACGCCCATATACACGTGAGTGGCGCACATACCACGGCACGCCCATATACACGTGAGTGGTACACATACCACGGCACGCCCATATACACGTGAGTGGCGCACATACCACGGCAAGCCCATATACACGTGAGTGGCGCACATACCACGGCACGCCCATATACACGTGAGTGGCGCACATACCACGGCATGTCCATATACACGTGAGTGGCACACATTCCACGACACGTCCATATACACGTGAGTGGCGCACATACCACGGCATGTCCATATACACGTGAGTGGCACACATTCCACGGCACGTCCATATACACGTGAGTGGCGCACATACCACGGCACGTCCATATACACGTGAGTGGCGCACATACCACGGCACGTCCATATACACGTGAGTAGTACACATACCAAGGCACGCCCATATACACGTGATTGGTACACATACCACGGCACGTCCATATACACGTGAGTGGCGCACATACCACGGCACGCCCATATACACGTGAGTGGCACACATACCACGGCAGACCCATATACACGTAAGTGGCACACATACCACGGCACGCCCATATACACGTGAGTGGCACACATACCACGGTACGCCCATATACACGTGAGTGGTACACATACCACGGCACGTCCATATACACGTGAGTGGCGCACATACCACGGTACGTCCATATACACGTGAGTGGCGCACATACCACGGCACGCCCATATACACGTGAGTGGCGCACATACCACGGCATGTCCATATACACGTAGTGACACACATTCCACGACACGTCCATATACACGTGAGTGGCGCACATACCACGGCACGCCCATATACACGTGAGTGGCGCACATACCACGGCACGTCCATATACACGTGAGTGGCGCACATACCACGGCACGTCCATATACACGTGAGTGGCGCACATACCACGGCACGTCCATATACACGTGAGTGGTACACATTCCACGGCACGCCCATATACACGTGAGTGGCGCACATACCACGGCATCGGCGGCACGCCCATATACACGTGATTGGCGCACATACCACGGCACGCACATATACACGTGAGTGGCACACATACCACGGCACGACCATACACACGTAGTGACACACATACCACGGCACGCCCATATACACGTGAGTGGCACACATACCACGGCACGCCCATATACACGTGAGTGGCACACATACCACGGCACGCCCATATACACGTGAGTGGTACACATACAACGGCACGCCCATATACACGTGAGTGGCGCACATACCACGGCACGCCCATATACACGTGAGTGGTACACATACCACGGCACGCCCATATACACGTGAGTGGCGCACATACCACGGCAAGCCCATATACACGTGAGTGGCGCACATACCACGGCACGCCCATATACACGTGAGTGGCGCACATACCACGGCATGTCCATATACACGTGAGTGGCACACATTCCACGACACGTCCATATACACGTGAGTGGCGCACATACCACGGCATGTCCATATACACGTGAGTGGCACACATTCCACGGCACGTCCATATACACGTGAGTGGCGCACATACCACGGCACGTCCATATACACGTGAGTGGCGCACATACCACGGCACGTCCATATACACGTGAGTAGTACACATACCAAGGCACGCCCATATATACGTGAGTGGTACACATACCACGGCACGTCCATATACACGTGAGTGGCGCACATACCACGGCACGCCCATATACACGTGAGTGGCACACATACCACGCCAGACCCATATACACGTAAGTGGCACACATACCACGGCACGCCCATATACACGTGAGTGGCACACATGCCACGGCACGCCCATATACACGTGAGTGGTACACATACCACGGCACGTTCATATACACGTGAGTGGCGCACATACCACGGCACGTCCATATACACGTGAGTGGCGCACATACCACGGCACGCCCATATACACGTGAGTGGCGCACATACCACGGCATGTCCATATACACGTAGTGACACACATTCCACGACACGTCCATATACACGTGAGTGGCGCACATACCACGGCACGCCCATATACACGTGAGTGGCGCACATACCACGGCACGTCCATATACACGTGAGTGGCGCACATACCACGGCACGTCCGTATACACGTGAGTGGCGCACATACCACGGCACGTCCATATACACGTGAGTGGTACACATTCCACGGCACGCCCATATACACGTGAGTGGCGCACATACCACGGCATCGGCGGCACGCCCATATACACGTGATTGGCGCACATACCACGGCACGCACATATACACGTGAGTGGCGCACATACCACGGCACGACCATACACACGTAGTGACACACATACCACGGCACGCCCATATACACGTGAGTGGCACACATACCACGGCACGTCCATATACACGTGAGTGGCGCACATACCACGGCACGTCCATATACACGTGAGTAGTACACATACCACGGCACGTCCATATACACGTGAGTGGCACACATACCACGGCACGTCCATATACACGTGAGTGGTACACATACCACGGCGCGCCCATATACACGTGAGTGGCGCACATACCACGGCGCGCCCATATACACGTGAGTGGTACACATACCACGGCACGCCCATATACACGTGAGTGGCGCACATACCACGGCGCGCCCATATACACGTGAGTGGCACACATACCACGGCGCGCCCATATACACGTGAGTGGCACACATACCACGGCACGCCCATATACACGTGAGTGGTACACATTCCACGGCGCGCCCATATACACGTGAGTGGCGCACATACCACGGCACCGGCGGCACGCCCATATACACGGGATTGGCGCACATACCACGGCACGCCCATATACACGTGAGTGGCGCACATACCACGGCACCGGCGGCACGCCCATATACACGTGATTGGCGCACATACCACGGCGCGCCCATATACACGTGAGTGGCACACATACCACGGCGCGCCCATATACACGTGAGTGGCACACATACCACGGCACGCCCATATACACGTGAGTGGTACACATTCCACGGCGCGCCCATATACACGTGAGTGGCGCACATACCACGGCACCGGCGGCACGCCCATATACACGGGATTGGCGCACATACCACGGCACGCCCATATACACGTGAGTGGCGCACATACCACGGCACCGGCGGCACGCCCATATACACGTGATTGGCGCACATACCACGGCACGCACATATACACGTGAGTGGCACACATATCACGGCACGACCATACACACGTAGTGACACACATACCACGGCACGCCCATATACACGTGAGTGGCACACATACCACGGCACGCCCATATACACGTGAATGGCACACATACCACGGCACGTCCATATACACGTGAGTGGCGCACATACCACGGCACGTCCATATACACGTGAGTAGTACACATACCACGGCACGTCCATATACACGTGAGTGGCACACATACCACGGCACGTCCATATACACGTGAGTGGTACACATACCACGGCGCGCCCATATACACGTGAGTGGCGCACATACCACGGCGCGCCCATATACACGTGAGTGGTACACATACCACGGCACGCCCATATACACGTGAGTGGCGCACATACCACGGCGCGCCCATATACACGTGAGTGGCACACATACCACGGCGCGCCCATATACACGTGGGTGGCGCACATAAAACGGCACGTCCATATACACGTGAGTGGTACACATACCACGGCGCGCCCATATACACGTACGTGGCGCACATACCACGGCGCGCCCATATACACGTGAGTGGCGCACATACCACGGCACGCCCATATACACGTGAGTGGCGCACATACCACGGCACGCCCATATACACGTAGTGACACACATACCACGGCACGTCCATATACACGTGAGTGGCGCACATACCACGGCACGCCCATATACACGTAGTGACACACATACCACGGCACGTCCATATACACGTGAGTAGTACACATACCACGGCCCGGAAGATACACTAACACTACTATAGATGAGCGCCACCTATGCGTGTAGCCAGTCGAGATAGCGAATGCTTGGGCTGAGCTAACTGGATCGTTAATCTGCCACAGATCTAATCGGGAACCCATGGAAAGGTCAACGTCAAAATATATTTTTCATTAGACATTTTCTGTTTTACCACTTATCTTAGTTATATTGCAACGGGTATAGCAATCTTCTCAGGAAAATGTTTTGAGCACCAAAAACAACGTCGTTTCTTTACAGCGCCTGAAGCTAGCGGCTTTTGTGTCTGAGAACGGACGTCGCCACGCTGTGGATAT
>JAXIVJ010008769.1:40000-47500 GCA_036785665.1 Chirona hameri | reverse complement strand
TCTTTCAGAAACTTTTCAGCGCAATAATCCTTCGTGAAAACGGCTAGTGATTTTAATTTGAGTTAAACAAAAATATTCAGGTGCGCAAAGGGATCACAAAATTGATGCACTTATAAAGCAATATTGCATCAATTTCCAAGATAATTATTGAACATCTAGGTGGCTGAAACTGTATTGCCACAATGCACAATGCACATATTCATGTGCCATTCATCCCATCACTGTAATCCAGTGTTTAATAATTGCCGTTTGTAAATCGGTCATGTTCCCCAATACCATTTCTATTGGGCTGGATCAAAATATTCACGCGTCAAAAAAAAAATTGGGCCTAGTGTCAGCAACTGCATTTGGACCTTCGTGAGAATCACACGTGAATTTTGTACACACCACTGTCACGCGTCCCGAAAAGTTATTTCCACAAAAGCAACGCGTCATTTTTGACAATGATTTGCGCCGAAATAGAGTGTAGATTGGATTATAAATTGATACCCTATGAAGCCTGCTTCCTACAGGTAAAAAAAAGTTTGTTCGAGCTTCAGTTCCGACTGACAGCTTGCTGGCCGCTATTTTCTCGTCCAGTTGAGCTTTTTTAAGCCCAGATTTGATGGTAAGAGCCATGTTAAAAAACAGTTTTTCACTGTGGATAGCTGGATTTTAATTGCTGAAAAGTTAATTTTTACAATAAATTGTTAAGTTTTTTTGTTTTGTTTTTTGGGGAGACATGTTGCCCCCCTTTCAGACTGTTGGGGGGGGGGGGGGTGGTCTGGTTGCCTCCCCCGGATCCGCCTGTGCTGTGGCCAGTGACGACGCCCCTCGGCCAGTGACGGCGCCCCTCCGGCTAATGACTGCGCCTCACCGGCAAATAACGGCGCCCCTCCGCCCAGTGACTGCGCCCCTCCAGCCAATGACGGCACCCTTCCGGCCAGTGATGGCGGCTTGTCTGTTGGTGATTTATTTTTGGCGCCGTCACTGGTCACTGGCCGCAAGAGTGCCGTCAGTGGCCGGAGGAGTGCCATCATTGACCATATGGGCGCCGTCATTAGCCGGAGGGGCCACTGCTGGCAATCCAGCAGTGGCGTCGCCACACATTTTTGAGTGGGGGCAGCCAGAGGTTTGGTGGGCTATACTGTGGCCGGAGCGGGAGCGATCCTGGCGGGGCCCGGCTCCCAGGCACCCTGTTGGCGACGTCCCAGGTTAAAAGTACTTGGGTATAAAGGTCCGAACTATTGAAGCGGAGCTGCCTCGAAAGCCGCAAGAAGGCATTGCGAGCATGGTGTTTTAAAACTGAGACACCTCTGACTTCTGAGCCAAGAAGTCTTATACGTCGATCGTGCTAATGAAGTGGAGAAACAGACCGGAGAGAGGATTCAATATATTTGTGTCGGCCAGAGACAGCGTGCATTTCGACAGACCGAGGAGAGGGTCGGGTGGTTTTCGGCAGGCCGAAAAATGGGCAGGCAGGGTGGATTTAAGTAAACTAAGCAGAGGGATGAGAGGATTTCGACTGGCCGGAGAGAGGGGTGGGTGGGTTTCAGCAGGAAGGAGTTCCCGGTAAATGCGTCGTTAAATAAACGCATACCAGAGAGTTATGTAGATTTCGGCAAGTCAGAGAGGACAGAGAGGGGGGGGGGTATTAAGTCAGGCTAAAGAGAAGGGGTATATTTCGGCAGGCCAGAGAGCGAGAGGTGAGTGACCTATCCGTGACAAACCTAGGCACATCTATGATCGCACTCGAATATACGTGCTACTGACGAAAATGCGTGCTACTGACGGACGACATACCTACATGTGAGAGTGCTTTACAAATACATCCATTATAATTTTTTATATTATAAATTTGCTTTTTCGAAAGGACATTGCAAATGAGTAAGCGTAAGAGAATTTGCCATTTTTGCAGGATTTTTTTTATTAAAAAAAATAACCTTTGACGCCCCTGTAGACGACCCATGCCCCCCCCCCCCTTGACGGTGAAAATGCCGCCCCCCTGGATCAGCCCTTCGGAAAAATCCTAGATCTGCCCCTGTGCTGGAGTGGGATAAAGGGGCAAAATCAATTTCAGTTTGGTCACCCACAATCATTTTCATAAAACCACACCCCTGGTTCCGCTGCTTTACTTTTTGTACTTAAGTTTAAGCACTGAGCTCTGCGTATCTTACCAATCCATAAATCACACTCACAAGATGAGCAGGCGTGAAATACTCGTAGCTATCGTATCACAAAATACTATGGCACACTTGCGACATGTTTGCACAAGTTACACACCACACGCGACCTCGCGAACTTACGGACCAACATAAATACTCCCAGAACTCCGGCCTCTAGGTTGACACAAGAGTCGCGCCCCTATAAACCTTGCGTACTCTGATGGCAGAGGCGGAGAGTATAACAAATTGAAGCAAATTAGAAAAACACTAAATTATTGGTGATGAAATGTAATTTAAGAAAGCGTTTTCTTCAGAACTCCTAAACCAACTAGGCACCGACAATTCAGCGGTGCGTCAGTTCCTGACTATACATATTTCATGTAATGAATTTACTTAACCCGCCATTGGCTGGGGGGAGGGGGCGTTTTTCGCCCCCCTCCCCCTGACGAACTTTCGCAATAGCTCAAAAACTAATAGCGCTATCGACGTGAAACTTCAGGTACCTTCTCCTGCATCAATTTTATGTCTTCTGTGCAAAACGAAGGGATTTGTTTTCGAAAATTTTCGAGATATAGCGAATTTAGTGACGTCACTACACACGAGTTTGACACAAAAATCAGCTAAACTTTAGCAGGCCGTACAAATGCCATATTTTGAGCAAAATGAAATAGAAAATGTCAAAAGATAACAAATGGCAAGGGCTACAAAATGGATATCTCGGATTTGTGAAATTTTTGTTTTTGACCCAATTTTTTGTTGTTGAAAAATGCCCTCAAAATCGAAGTTTTCAAACATATTAAAAAAACGAAAGAAATGTTGAATGTTGATGCGGAGAATACCAAAACCAAATTTAAAAGCAATATTTTTATTTTTGACTGACATGGCTCCCTAAGTATGAGTAACGCATGAAGTTATATTTTTTAAATTTGCGTTTTTTTGGCTGTTAGTGACCAGATACAAACAAATAAATACCAGCACTGTATTTCTGAGACGAAACTGGTCTAGAAACATGCGTTTTTGAGATTTATCAATTTCAAATTGTGACCTTATGTGACCTGGCCTTGACCTTATATGGCGTCAGATTGTGAAAATCTCTACTACTATCAAATTATACGTGTAGAATAACCTCTCAACATGTGTCCCGTGGCTTTCGTAGACCTGTGACCTTTTGTGACCTGATCTTGACCTTGACATTTGATTACAATTTCATTTTTGCTTATGCGGGATATGTATTATACCTTTGAGAGTGTTGTGTGCGATAATAGTCTCAACCTAAGGCTTTGGATGGAAAGTATGGCCCAAAACTTAAATACCTCAATTTTGACCTTTGACCTGATCGTGACCTGACATGTGATCTTATTTCGCAAATGTCGTGTGTGCTTTGGATGCGACTCATTGAGAGTTTTCGATTGCCGCCTTGCACGTCTCGCTAAGTTTATTGGTTCGGAAGATAGCCAGGGGGAGCGAAAAACGCCCCCCCCCCCCCCCCCCCCCCCCCAGCCAATGGCGTTCGTCTGAGACCCCAGCCAATGCCGGGTTAAGAAACCCAATCTTCGCTGATATTTGTTTAAAAACCCTGACACCGCTGACGGGCGACGAGCAGCGGCCACGTCAGCAGCACGTGGTGACCTCCATCGCTGCCTCCCCTCCCCTCCCCTCCCCGCCAGCGCGGCCACCAGGACACAGTGTTTGCGCGGCTTTTTCAGGCCGAGTTTATCTTATCGGGTCGGCCGGCGCTGGTCCAGACTGGCCCGGTCCGCCCGTCCGGCGCCAGCACAGCGTACTACGCGCCGCGTACGCTGAGAGCTGGAGTAGAAAGGGGCCCCGCCGGGGGACACGTCCGTCATAGCGAGGGCGGCGACAGTCGGCAGCCGCAGACCTGCTCTGCAGTCCATAGAGAGGGCGGCGACAGTCGGCAGCCGCAGACCTGCTCTGCAGGCAGCGCCCGTCTCAGGGAATACTACATTACTACATTGGACGATAGATATACATGTATGACCTCGTTCACTTATAGCTTGTGTGACTGATAAATATGTAGGAGGTAGCGTTGACAATATGGCGACATAATATGTCATGCGTAGGTATCATGACATCTTTGGCAGTACATTTCCATTGTGTAATGCCTCGTTCCAATGTGTTGATACACACATGTGCACGATACAATGTAGGTATTACATAGGGAAAACGTCAGCTATCTCGACCTGACAAAAACCTTACAGCCCGTGTATCGGCTCAAATTCGACTCTTCTATATATAGCAGATTGACGTAGAAGATGCAAATAAAGCATCTCGGCTCAAATATATTCATTATTGTATTTTCGCCCAAGTGAGCTGTTGTTCAGGCCCCGGGAGCACGATGCCTGCTGGTCCGCGCGCCGTAGGACGCCGTAGTGTACCGGCGCCGTGGGACGGACCGGTGGCTCGACAGAGCGTGCTGCTGGTAGTCGCCTGACTGCCCGCGGCGGTGGGCGCAGGCCTTGTAGTAGCGACATGTTGCATATCGTAGTGGGGCGGCCGGTCCGGGGCGGTCGGCCGGTCGGGACCGGTCGCGGCTGCGCAGTTGTGCACGGGGCGCGCGCTGCACGGCCGTGCACGAGTTGTGTGCACCGTGCAGCGGCTGCACGGACCGCGCAGGTCAAGGTCGGCGGTGTCGGTCGGCGGCGGACTTGTCGTCACTGGGGAGCGGGGAGCGCCGCTGTAGCCGATACTCACGGCTCAGATGGATCGGGGCAGACTTCGTGACACGCTGGTAGGTTATGATTCGGGTTGTGGTGGTTATATTAGTCACTCTCCACCTAGGTCTCCCAATTACTCCCAGAAACGTTGTCACAGCGTTACACCGCGACGCTCGCAAAACGTTGTCACAACGTGGTCACAAGTCACAACGTTACTTGGTAAACATGACTAACGTGACTGACGTGGTCGCTCATTAATCGTAGGCAGATGGTGAATAAACTTAATTTAGGTCATTGTACCCCATTGCGAGATGTTTCTCTAACGTTGCGAAACAACGTTGTGACATCGTAATGGCGTAACGTTGCTGCAACGTTTAATAGTAATGTTTAGGCAACTTCGCTCTCCACAACATTCACAACATTCACAACGTTGTCACAACGTTATCCTTTAGCTGTGCCTACCACCATGTGACAAGACATAAGACTAGAACATTACCATCGGCGTTCGACATGGACAATTTTTCGTAGAATTCGAAATAATATAAAATTGCCATTAATCCGTACCTATCACTTAAGGGAACTTAGCTAACAAACTTATCATAAAGGTTAGCAATAGTGATTCAGTTTAGGTATAAAAAGTCCTAAAGGCAGCTTGTTGTTATTTCACTGACATTGGACATAGATGCGTAACATCCGCAGAGATCTGTAAGATGATAAACGGGAATCGGAGAGAAATATTCGCTCAAGCAGAATAAAACTTCGTCGCGCAACCATTCCACCCCTAATTAGTCAATTATATCCACTTGAAATATAACCGTGACGTGCAGATGAGCAAAACAGCAATTTACATAATACCCATAGCAGGTGTCTTTTAAATGGCCCTGCAGTAACACTCGCCTACGCAGCAAATCACGATTCATATTTGCCGTCCGTGTCGTCTTCACCATCCTGTGGCCAGTTTTAGCACGGCTCGCTGCGCACATACTGTCTAACGGTACATCGCAGAATTAATTATTACCCCAGGCGAGGATCATCATCTGCGTACACCAGACCCTCCCTCTCGCTCGCTCGCGCCACCCCTGCAGCCCATCGACCGGCACACAGCACGCGTGCCGTTGCGTCAGCCTTCTGCTATTCCAGTGACGTCAGTTTCCCGCCAATTCTCCCCCGCACGCTGATTGGTGCCGAGACCGGTCGGGCCGGTTGCGACGAACCATTTGAATACGGTGCTGCCATCTATTGGCAGATTGCGGAACCCTGGCTGCTGCACGTCATGGTGAGTTGTGACCAAGGGCGGATCCAGGGTGGCATCGGGTAATGGGCTTCTACGGACTGAGATCAGCCAACTATCGACACATTTCCCTCACTATTAGAAACTACAAATAAGCAAATTTTGTGAAGGCAAGCTTGTTTCATTCACTGCTCAATGCTCAAGGAGGCAAGGATGTTAGAGTTAATCATATAAGATTGTCTGTGCTTTGGTCCTAAAGCCGAGTTTGTTGTTTGGCCTTTGGAGGCCGCCAGTGCAGGTAAACAAATTAATGTGCACAATGTAATATATGAAAATGGGAGACTCAAGGGGTGTCATGGCTGCCTAGAGGTCAGCTCAGCTCGTGATTGGTTTGGTAACTTTGGTATTGCTTTTATTAACGTCTCACTCTCTTCACTTGATTTATAACGCAGTTTCAATCCAAAGTCCTAGGTTCAGGCAATTAGTTCCCTAAGTTATGAGCCTGATTAGCTTGTATTGAGACATGCAACTTATGCTTATACGACCATTCCTGTTGAATGATGAGTCCAAGCATCACTTTATCAATGCATTCTATAAGGAAATTTCATCAGCAGCCGAAGCATGCTATAACATCAGCGGAATAAATTTGAAGCGCGAGTCAGGTCTCTGGAACGGGCTGCTCGATATACCTACCATGGGAAATTGTGATATATTTTTAACCAGCTTTTCTATGTTTCTATGGATAAGCAGAGAACAAAATGTTCCTCGACTTGGGTACAAACTTATCTGTAAGATATATTTGCTGATATTCCACCTGTCTACAAAGAAAAGCCTGGTTTTACTAATTGAAGCATTGCATCTACGAGCCAGAGCCTACAGCAGGGTGTCCAAAACAAAACTGTTTTGTCTGTGCAAGCTTGCCAATTGACACGGAGTTCTCCTCCAGACCAATAACAAGAATGCCAAATTCATTACGATCCTCTGAGTTTTGGTCCCCCACCGGGCCTCCGAAAGTTAACCCCTATCGAAAAGTTCAAAAAATCAAAGTCGTCGTACAGACCTCAGCGTGTACCCATTTGAAAGCTCTTGTCGAAGTAGAATAAAACTTAACACAGTCAAAATGCTTTAAATTCGATAGTTTTGTTTTCAGAGTCAAAAACATGTACCAAAAACCAAGCCTCCAATAAAGCTCTATTGCAGGCTTGATTTGTGTGCATGTTTTGACCTTTAAACACAAACTCCCGAATATAAATAATTCAACACTATACCTGTTTATTCTACTCGACACGGGCTTTCAAATGAGCACACGCGGAAGTCTGTACGACACATCTGATATTTGACCTTTTCCATAGGGGTAACAACTTTCGGAGGCCGGGGGGACCACAACTCAAAAGATAGCAACGAAATTTGGCATACTTGTTATTGGCATTGGAGGAGAAACCCCGTCTTA
>JAXIVJ010008769.1:10000-35000 GCA_036785665.1 Chirona hameri | reverse complement strand
GGAGAGTGGCGACTGGAGTAAGAGGGAAATTAGCATGTGCCTTGGGATGGCAAAAGGTGTAAGCCATTACAAACACGCAGTCTTCGAAATACCTCAGTCCATGTGCGTCTCCAACTGAAAATGATTGCTAACTGAGGTTGGGTAAACTTGTGGTACTTAAAGGGAAATAATGACCTTTTTCACAAAAATGGAGTTAGCACTTGAAATCGCCAGACGAGACCAAAATATATTGTAAATTCATCACATTTTGCATGAAAACTTCTCTACCGAAAGATATTTCAAGTTAAAGTTGATAAGCGTTCCACACTTTTAACGACCGGTACTTGCAAGTACTTTTGGTCCTCATCAAACTGCGGGCTTTTCCCGCATTGTTTTTTTACGCAATGGAGTGGAAAATATATTGTGCGTTCTGCTTGTTGTGATTATATGCCCGGCGATCTTCTAAGACTAACAGCGATTGGAAAAAGTGAAAATAAAATCGGAAGCTCATCGATGCACATCAACGGCGGCATGGTTAGTGGTTGCGACCCTCAATTTTTGAAAATCGATTCATTTGTTTTCAACATTAGGAGTATTTTATAATTTGTCTGTGGCTGTATATAACACTATGCTTTATATTATCATGAAAAATAATAATTTTCCCCAAAAAACTAACAAACAATAACACAAAACTGGCAATTAAATCGGAAGCTCATCGATGCACATCGACGGCGACCTATTTAGCTCTGCGATTTGTTTACAAAGTCATTACCATGCTTCTCGGCGCACTTAACCATCTCGGCGCACTTGGCGAGTTGTTCCTGATTAGTATACCCAAGTCCCGTAGCAGGCTTTGTTAATGACGTCACTGGTGCCATTCTTGTGTAGCATTGCAAAATATATCTGATTTTGAGTCCAAAGCTAATTAAAGACTTATTCAAATTATTGTTTTTAAGTTTGAATTTTCTTGTTAATAATTATTAAAGGTATTTTATCACTGTATTTCATAGTAGTTGACACTTCAGAAACTTGTGACGTAATAATATTGTATCCAATATGCATTTCCCTCACCTTTTGCTATTGTGGCGCAGTGCCGAGTGCTTTGCGAATACTAGCTTGCCTGGGGTTCAATTCATTCCGCCCTTATTTTATTCGAGTTGGTATAGTTTGCATGTTGTTGTTATTCATGACTTATACTGATAGTCAGTCATGCATCACGGATGCTTCACGGATTGCTTCACGGATCAGAGCGCTGCTCGAACGCACGCTAGTAGTGCTTTCGTTCTCCATGGCGACCAGGCGTGAGCCAATGAAAAGCCAGAACGTATTCCCTTTCTGGCTTTTGATTGGCTGACGCCTGGTTGCCATGGAGAACGAAAGCGCTACTAGCGTGTGTCCGAGCAGCGCTCAGTTTGATCGGAAATGTCACAGAGCCTCCAAAAATGCCGCACTCGATGTAAACAATGGTAGGGAAGGACGAATTTGTCAATGACCTTCATGAAGTACACAAGGTACTTGTTTTGTATTTTTTCCAAACTTACAACTTTGAATTTGGGAATAATTGTATTTAATTCTTAAATTTAAATAAAATAATTGTAAAACCATAACGGTAGCCTAAGAAATTGTTGCTAACAAAATCAAAAGGTCATTATTTCCCTTTAAAGGGAATGTTTTACCCCTCTGAAAGTTGTCAAATATACGCTGGTTGTAGTCTAAAATAATGAAGTAAGTGCTGCTGAAAACGATGGTGATATTTTTTATCTCGTAAAGTCACTTAACTTTCGACAAATTAAGTTTTTTTTTTAATTTGGAATGATGTCATTATTGAGCTATAGAGAGCTATAGAGAAAACCTTTAGCCGCCAACATATGCCACAATCGTTTCCAGACAGTTCTGGCGACTTAAATACAAACATTATGGAACTGTGTCTTCTCCCGCACAGAACACAATGACGAGTGCAAGACATTGCAATAGCTTAATATTTTTTTTTTTTTAAACAATCAATCCATAAATGAGACTTCAAACCACGTGAGAACTTCAACTTGGACCGCAACCTATCGCGTTGGCCGTTGTTTACATCGCACTCGCCAAGGTTCGAGAAGTACAGGTCGTCTGACTTCCAGGACCAACAATCTTGAAGTCGCTGTCAAACAATCACCGGCGGGACTAGCCTGGACCGCATTTGGCAAATTATAAATTCAACTGTTTAAAAACGGATAAGTTTTAGGGAAAATGACCTTAATAATTTATCCATTTCAATGACGACCAAAGATAATCTCATTTCTCAGTTCAAAACCAATACAAAGGTGAAACATTCCCTTTAAACGTAATACGATATTAACACATTTATGAATGCTAATGCACTATGCGTTTTGTTCATAAATGTGTGTTTTTCCAATATATTTCATACACTATGAAATATTGGTATTTTTGATGTACGACATTGGTGAAACTAGACGACGTTTTTGGGTGAAAATATATTCCTATAGGTAAGCACTTTAAGAAGTTAGCAACTTTAATGTAAGCGAGTGACAACTAGTGGTGCCAATCGGTACAATCATTTTCGGAATTCCGAATTTGTCCGAAGACCGATTCGGTTTTCGGACGGACATAAACATATTTCTTTGGACATTTTCGGACATCCAATGCCCAAGGATGGTTTGCCGCGAAAATAACTTATTACTTTTGTATTAAAAAAGAAAGTGTGCCACAGGTAATTAATTTCCATATCAAACACTGTTTTTGCTTTCGGACAAATTTCGGACAAACAATGATTTTCGAACAGTTTCGGACGGACAGCAGACCATGGTCTTGGACATCGGTCGGACATTGGACAAATATTTTCTGAAACTGGCAACACCAGTGACAACTCAGTTCACTGTTCACAAACGCTATAAATATGCGCTCCGATTTAACGCAAAATAAATCCATCTGGATTCGGTTGTTGCATATTATGCTAGCTTTCGCTGTCATTTTGACTTAAAGGAAATAGTTAACCTAGGACAATTTTCCCAAACACGATTTTATTATATTTTGTAATACAATTTATTTGTATACTGTCAAAAATGGCCTTATATCTCGCCGTTTCAGGACAGAAGGCCGTAAATTATTATTGTTTATCAAAACTATATGCATACTCTCTGAGTCAGAGTCCTGACGTCACGCGAATTAAAAAAATGGTTCAGTCAATCCGATTCGAAAGTAGTCCCGTAAAGATAGACTCGCATTAGATGTGCCAACCGGCGGCCGGCGGTTCGCTTGCCAGCACCAGCTGCAAGCTGATTGGCTGATGGTATAGCCTCTGCCCGGGCTAGATACAGCACCACATTCTTTCGCAAGCACCGCATTCCTTCGCCAAAAAAGATCAAATATATTCGACTGGAGAATCTTTTCAGTCAAGAAAACTTCCAGATAGGAGTTTCCCAACAAGGGCTACAAAACTGCTATCTCAGTTTAAAACTAACGTTGAAGGTGAACTATTTCCTTTAAAGGGAAATAATGACCTCTTCCACAAAAATGGAGTTAGCACTTGAAATCGCCAGACGAGACCAAAATATATTGTAAATTCATCACATTTTGCATGAAAACTTTCCTACCGAAAGATATTTCAAGTTAAAGTTGATAAGCGTTCCACACTTTTAACGACCGGTACTTGCCAGTACTTTTGGTCCTCATCAAACTGCGGGCTTTTCCCGTATTGTTTTTTACGCAATGGAGTGGAAAATATATTGTGCGTTCTGCTTGTTGCGATTATATGCCCGGCGATCTTCTAAAACTAACAGCGATTGGAAAAAGTGGCAATAAAATCGGAAGCTCATCGATACACATCAACGGCGGCATAGTTAGTGGTCATTTGTTTTCAACATTAGGAGTATTGTATAATTTGTCTGTGGCTGTATATAACACTATGCTTTATATTATCATGAAAAATAATAATTTTTCCCCAAAAAAACTAACAAACAATAACACAAAACTGGCAATTAAATCGGAAGCTCATCGATGCACATCGACGGCGACCTATTTAGCGTCGGCGATTTGTTTACGAAGTCATTGTCATGCTTCTCGGCGCACTTTACCATTGTGGCGAGTTGTTTCTGATTAGTATACCGAAGTCCCGTAGCAGACTTTGTTAATGACGTCACTGGTGCCATTCTTGTGTAGCATAGCAAAATATATCTGATTTTGAGTTGAAAGCTAATTAAAGACTTATTCAAATTATTGTTTTTAAGTTTGGATTTCTTGCTAATCATTATTGAAGGTATTGTATCACTGTATTCCATAGTAGTTGACATTTCAGAAACTTGTGACGTAATAATATTGTATCCAATATGCATTTCCCTCACCTTTTGCTATTGTGGCGCATTGCCGCGTGCTTTGCGAATACTAGCTTGCCTGGGGTTCAATTAATTCCGCCCTTATTTTATTCGAGTTGGTATAGTTTGCATGTTGTTGTTATTCATGACTTATACTGATAGTCAGTCATGCATCACGGATGCTTCACGGATTGCTTCACGGATCAGAGCGCTGCTCGAACGCACGCTAGTAGCGCTTTCGTTCTCCATGGCAACCAGGCGTGAGCCAATGAAAAGCCAAAACGTATTCCCTTTCTGGCTTTTGATTGGCAGACGCCTGGTTGCCATGGAGAACGAAAGCGCTACTAGCGCTACTAGCGTGTGTCCGAGCAGCGCTCAGTTTGATCGGAAACGTCACAGAGCCTCCAAAAATGCCGCACTCGATGTAAACAATGGTAGGGAAGGACAAATTTGTCAATGACCTTCATGAAGTACACAAGGTACTTGTTTTGTATGTTTTCCAAACTTACAACTTTGAATTTGGGAATAATTTTATTTAATTCTTAAATTTAAATAAAATAATTTTAGAACCATAACGGTAGCCTAAGAAATTGTTGCTAACAAAATCAAAAAGTCATTATTTCCCTTTAAAGGGAGATAATCACCTTTTTATTTTGTTAGCAACAATTTCTTTGGCTACCGGTATGGTATTAAAATGCGGTTATCTAAATTTAAGAATTAAATACAATTATCCCCTAATTCAAAGTTGGAAGTTTGGGAAAATTAATGATCGGTATTTTCCCTCCACTATTGGAAAGCGCAACATCTGGCGCTTTTGCATCAATCTATTTCACTTCGTGAGGCATATCCGCTGCATGCAACGGTTATTATATGACTCGAGTCAAAACACGATAAAATAATTGGGCTTGGGTGACGCAACACTCATACTTCCTGTAGGTACACATCACAGAGCACACAGAATACATCACAACACAATTTCTCATAAACGAGTGCAGTGAGTCATACAACTAAGTCTCACGCTCACGCTCCATCAGGTACTCTTTGAGCTCGCGTTTAAAACTAGCGAAATTCAAACAACGCAGCTCAGACGGCAGCTCGTTGTACTCGGCGACAGCCCCGTACAAATAGCAATCTCTTCAGCGTTGTTGAATGGGCATTTGAAAACAAATCGCCGACACTAAATAGGTCGCCGTAGTTTAGCTTGGCACCGGCCGTCCGGTGCCAAGCTAAACTGCCGATGTCAATGCACTTTTTCCAAATGATTGTTGCTTGTTCATATGTTTTTTGGGCACATATTCGCAAAAGATAGAGTGCAGGAAACATATTGCATACCTTCATGATAAATAACAATGCGTAGGGAGGCTAATTTACTGAATTCGTTACCGAGTACTTGCTGAGTACCGACCGATATAAGCGTGGATCGCTTATCGGTAGGAAACTGGCAATATCTTTCGGTAGGAAAGTTTATATGCAAAATGTGATGAACTTACATTATATTTTGGCCTCGTCTATCGATTTCAGGTGCTAACTCCATTTTTGTGGAAAAAGGTGATTATCTCCCTTTAAGGCGACCGCACACTGGGCCATTCGGCGCGCGATATCACTGCGACACCCCGCGGTTCCGCGGTGTTCAGCACAGCAATAGCTCGTCCAGGCCAGCTTTATTCCGCGATATCGCGCGCCGAATGAAGCAGTGTGCTGCCGGCTTTACTAGCCAATGACGTTATAAGCACTATGCTATGCAGTGAACCGTGGACAACCGTGGAACCGATGGCCGGATATTTTCAGATATTTGCGGCTGGTGCGGGGGGCAGCAGCCCGGTGGACCGCTGTGTACCTAGCCCCGCCTCCCTGCGGCTGGTTTGGGGTCAGCAGCCCTGTGAACCGCTGTGTCCCTAGCCCCGCCTCCCTGCGGCTGGTTTGGGGTCAGCAGCCCGGTGGACCGCTGTGTCCCTAGCCCCGCCTCCCTGCGGCTGGTTTGGGGTCAGCAGCCCTGTGATCCGCTGTGTCCCTAGCCCCGCCTCCCTGCGGCTGGTTTGGGGTCAGCAGCCCTGTGATCCGCTGTGTCCCTAGCCCCGCCTCCCTGCGGCTGGTTTGGGGTCAGCAGCCCGGTGGACCGCTGTGTCCCTAGCCCCGCCTCCCTGCGGCTGGTTTGGGGTCAGCAGCCCTGTGATCCGCTGTGTCCCTAGCCCCGCCTCCCTGCGGCTGGTGCGGGGGTCAGCAGCCCGGTGGACCGCTGTGTCCCTAGCCCCGCCTCCCTGCGGCTGGTTTGGAGTCAGCAGCCCTGTGAACCGCTGTGTCCCTAGCCCCGCCTCCCTGCGGCTGGTGCGGGGGTCAGCAGCCCGGTGGACCGCTGTGTCCCTAGCCCCGCCTCCCTGCGGCTGGTTTGGGGTCAGCAGCCCTGTGAACCGCTGTGTCCCTAGCCCCGCCTCCCTGCGGCTGGTGCGGGGGTCAGCAGCCCGGTGGACCACTGTGTCCCTAGCCCCGCCTCCCTGCGGCTGGTTTGGGGTCAGCAGCCCTGTGGACCGCTGTGTCCCTAGCCCCGCCTCCCTGCGGCTGGTTTGGGGTCAGCAGCCCGGTGGACCGCTGTGTCCCTAGCCCCGCCTCCCTGCGGCTGGTTTGGGGTCAGCAGCCCTGTGATCCGCTGTGTCCCTAGCCCCGCCTCCCTGCGGCTGGTTTGGGGTCAGCAGCCCGGTGGACCGCTGTGTCCCTAGCCCCGCCTCCCTGCGGCTGGTGCGGGGGTCAGCAGCCCGGTGGACCGCTGTGTCCCTAGCCCCGCCTCCCCGCGGCTGGTTTGGGGGTCAGCAGCCCTGGCGATCGCTACGTCGCCGTCAAAGGCTTCGTGTATGTGGGAGTGTTGCCTGCGGCTGGTTTGGGGGTCAGCAGCCCTGTGGACCGCTATGTGGCCACTGGCCAGTTCCGGCGGCTCCGTGCCTCTGGGAGTGTTCCCAGCCCGGCGGTGCGGCCGGCAGGTCGACTCCGGGCCGCAGGAACGTGAGGTGCCGATGACCGGCGGACGCTCCTCCGATCGTGAGTCAGCCCGCCACCGAGTCACGGACGGCTGCCCCGGAGTCAGCCCGCCACCGAGTCACGGACGGCTTCCCCGGAGTCAGCCCGCCACCGAGTCACGGACGGCTGCCCCGGAGTCAGCCCGCCACCGAGTCACGGACGGCTGCCCCGGAGTCAGCCCGCCACCGAGTCACTGCCCCGGAGTCAGCCCGACACCGAGTCACGGACGGCTTCCCCGGAGTCAGCCCGCCACCGAGTCACTGCCCAGGAATCAGCCCGCCATCGAGTCACTGCCTCGGAGTCAGCCCGCCACCGAGTCACTGCCCAGGAGTCAGCCCGCCACCGAGTCACTGCCCCGGAGTCAGCCCGCCACCGAGTCACTGCCCAGGAGTCAGCCCGCCACCGAGTCACTGCCCCGGAGTCAGCCCCGCCACCGAATCACTGCCCCGGAGTCAGCCCCGCCACCGAGTTACTGCCCCGGAGTCAGCCCCGCCACCGAGTCACTGCCCCGGAGTCAGCCCGCCACCGAGTCACTGCCCCGGAGGAGTCAGCCCGCCACCGAGTCACTGCCCAGGAGTCAGCCCGCCACCGAGTCACTGCCCAGGAGTCAGCCCGCCACCGAGTCACTGCCCCGGAGTCAGCCCCGCCACCGAGTCACGGCCCCGGAGTCAGCCCCGCCACCGAGTCACTGCCCAAGAGTCAGCCCGCCACCGAATCACTGCCCCGGAGTCAGCTCCGCCACCGAGTCACTGCCCCGGAGTCAGCCCGCCACCGAATCACTGCCCCGGAGGAGTCAGCCCGCCACCGAGTCACTGCCCAGGAGTCAGCCCGCCACCGAGTCACTGCCCAGGAGTCAGCCCGCCACCGAGTCACTGCCCCGGAGTCAGCCCCGCTACCGAGTCACTGCTCCGGAGTCAGCCCGCCACCGAGTCACTGCCCCGGAGTCAGCTCCGCCACCGAGTCACTGCCCCGGAGGAGTCAGCCCGCCACCGAGTCACTGCCCCGGAGTCATCCCCGCCACCGAGTCACTGCCCCGGAGTCAGCCCCGCCACCGAGTCACTGCCCCGGAGTCAGCCCCCCGCCGAGTCACTACCCCGGAGTCAGCCCCGCCACCGAGTCACTGCCCCGGAGTCAGCCCCGCCACCGAGTCACTGCCCCGGAGTCAGCCCGCCACCGAGTCACTGCCCCGGAGTCAGCCCGCCACCGAGTCACTGCCCCAGAGTCAGCTCCGCCACCGAGTCACTGTCCCGGAGTCAGCCCGCCACCGAGTCACTGCCCCGGAGTCAGCTCCGCCACCGAGTCACTGCCCCGGAGGAGACAGCCCGCCACCGAATCACTGCCCCGGAGTCAGCCCGCCACCGAGTCACTGCTCCGGAATCAGCCCGCCACCGAGTCACTGCCCCGGAGTCAGCTCCGCCACCGAGTCACTGCCCCGGAGTCAGCCCGTCACCGAGTCACTGCCCCGGAGTCAGCCCCGCCACCGAGTCACTGCCCCGGAGTCAGCCCGCCACCGAGTCACTGCCCCGGAGTCAGCCCGCCACCGAGTCACTGCCCCAGAGTCAGCTCCGCCACCGAGTCACTGTCCCGGAGTCAGCCCGCCACCGAGTCACTGCCCCGGAGTCAGCTCCGCCACCGAGTCACTGCCCCGGAGGAGACAGCCCGCCACCGAATCACTGCCCCGGAGTCAGCCCGCCACCGAGTCACTGCTCCGGAATCAGCCCGCCACCGAGTCACTGCCCCGGAGTCAGCTCCGCCACCGAGTCACTGCCCCGGAGTCAGCCCGTCACCGAGTCACTGCCCCGGAGTCAGCCCCGCCACCGAGTCACGGCCCCGGAGTCAGCCTGCCACCGAGTCACGGACGGCTGCCCCGGAGTCAGCTCCGCCACCGAGTCACTGCCCAGGAGTCAGCCCGCCACCGAGTCACTGCCCCGGAGTCAGCCCCGCCACCGAGTCACGGCCCCGGAGTCAGCCCCGCCACCGAGTCACTGTCCAGGAGTCAGCCCGCCACCGAATCACTGCCCCAGAGGAGTCAGCCCGTCACCGAGTCACTGCCCCGGAGTCAGCCCGCCACCGAGTCACTGCCCAGGAGTCAGCCCGCCACCGAGTCACTGCCTCGGAGTCAGCCCATCACCGAATCACTGCCCCGGAGTCAGCCCCGCCACCGAATCACTGCCCCGGAGTCAGCCCGCCACCGAGTCACTGCCCCGGAGTCAGCCCCGCCACCGAGTCACTGCCCCGGAGTCAGCCCCGCCACCGAATCACTGCCCCGGAGTCAGCTCCGCCACCGAGTCACTGCCCCGGAGTCAGCCCGCCACCGAATCACTGCCCCGGAGGAGTCAGCCCGCCACCGAGTCACTGCCCAGGAGTCAGCCCGCCACCGAATCACTGCCCAGGAGTCAGCCCGCCACCGAGTCACTGCCCCGGAGTCAGCCCCGCTACCGAGTCACTGCCCCGGAGTCAGCCCGCCACCGAGTCACTGCCCCGGAGTCAGCTCCGCCACCGAGTCACTGCCCCGGAGGAGTCAGCCCCGCCACCGAGTCACTGCCCCGGAGTCATCCCCGCCACCGAGTCACTTCCCCGGAGTCAGCCCCGCCACCGAGTCACTGCCCCGGAGTCAGCCCAGCCACCGAGTCACTACCCCGGAGTCAGCCCCGCCACCGAGTCACTGCCCCGGAGTTAGCCCCGCCACCGAGTCACTGCCCCGGAGTCAGCCCGCCACCGAGTCACTGCCCCGGAGTCAGCCCGCCACCGAGTCACTGCCCCAGAGTCAGCTCCGCCACCGAGTCACTGTCCCGGAGTCAGCCCGCCACCGAGTCACTGCCCCGGAGTCAGCTCCGCCACCGAGTCACTGCCCCGGAGGAGACAGCCCGCCACCGAATCACTGCCCCGGAGTCAGCCCGCCACCGAGTCACTGCCCCGGAATCAGCCCGCCACCGAGTCACTGCCCCGGAGTCAGCTCCGCCACCGAGTCACTGCCCCGGAGTCAGCCCGTCACCGAGTCA
Organism: Chirona hameri; assembly: GCA_036785665.1. Taxonomy (NCBI): domain Eukaryota; kingdom Metazoa; phylum Arthropoda; class Thecostraca; order Balanomorpha; family Balanidae; genus Chirona; species Chirona hameri. Next base: position 24,697 of record JAXIVJ010008769.1, on the reverse strand, counting down.
CTGCCCCGGAGTCAGCCCCGCCACCGAGTCACTGTCCCGGAGTCAGCCCGTCACCGAGTCACTGTCCCGGAGTCAGCCCGCCACCGAGTCACTGCCCCGGAGTCAGCTCCGCCACCGAGTCACTGCCCCGGAGTCAGCCCGACACCGAGTCACGGACGGCTTCCCCGGAGTCAGCCCGCCACCGATTCACTGTCCCGGAGTCAGCCCGCCACCGAGTCACTGCCCCGGAGTCAGCCCGCCACCGAGTCACTGCCCCGGAGTCAGCCCGCCACCGAGTCACTGTCCAGGAGTCAGCCCGCCACCGAGTCACTGCCCCTAAGTCAGCCCCGCCACCGAATCACTGCCCCGGAGTCAGCCCCGCCACCGAGTCACTGTCCCGGAGTCAGCCCCGCCACCGAGTCACTGCCCAGGAGTCAGCCCGCCACCGAATCACTGCCCTGGAGGAGTCAGCCCGCCACCGAGTCACTGCCCAGGAGTCAGCCCGCCACCGAATCACTGCCCCGGAGTCAGCCCCGCCACCGAGTCACTGCCCCGGGGTCAGCCCCGCCACCGAGTCACTGCCCAGGAGTCAGCCCGCCACCGAATCACTGCCCCGGAGGAGTCAGCCCTCCACCGAGTCACTTCCCCGGAGTCAGCCCGCCACCGAGTCACTGCCCAGGAGTCAGCCCGCCACCGAGTCACTGCCTCGGAGTCAGCCCGCCACCGAATCACTGCCCCGGAGTCAGCCCCGCCACCGAATCACTGCCCCGGAGTCAGCCCGCCACCGAGTCACTGCCCCGGAGTCAGCCTGCCACCGAGTCACTGCCCAGGAGTCAGCCCGCCACCGAATCACTGCCCCGGAGTCAGCCCCGCCACCGAGTCACTTCCCCGGAGTCAGCCTGCCACCGAGTCACTGCCCAGGAGTCAGCCCGCCACCGAATCACTGCCCCGGAGTCAGCTCCGCCACCGAGTCACTGCCCCAGAGTCAGCCCGCCACCGAGTCACTGCCCCGGAGGAGACAGCCCGCCACCGAATCACTGCCCCGGAGTCAGCTCCGCCACCGAGTCACTGCCCCGGAGTCAGCCTGCCACCGAGTCACTGCCCAGGAGTCAGCCCGCCACCGAATCACTGCCCAGGAGTCAGCCCGCCACCGAATCACTGCCCCGGAGTCAGCCCGCCACCGAGTCACTGCCCCGGAGTCAGCCGCGCCACCGAATCACTGCCCCGGAGTCAGCCGCGCCACCGAATCACTGCCCCGGAGTCAGCCCGCCACCGAGTCACTGCCCCGGAGTCAGCCCGCCACCGAGTCACTTCCCCGGAGGAGTCAGCCCGCCACCGATTCACTGCCCCGGAGCCAGCCCGCCACCGAGTCACTGCCCCGGAGTCAGCCCGCCACCGAGTCACTGCCCCGGAGTCAGCCCGCTACCGAGTCACTGCCCCGGAGAAGTCAGCCCGCCACCGAGTCACTTCCCCGGAGTCAGCCCGCCACCAAGTCACTGCCCCGGAGTCAGCCCGCCACCGAGTCACTGCCGCGAAGTCAGCCCCGCCACCGAGTCACTGCCCCGGAGTCAGCCCGCCACCGAGTCACGGACGGCTGCACCGGAGTCAGCTCCGCCACCGAGTCACTGCCCAGGAGTCAGCCCGCCACCGAGTCACTTCCCCGGAGTCAGCCCCGCCACCGAATCACTGCCCCGGAGTCAGCCCCGCCACCGAATCACTGCCCCGGAGTCAGCCCGCCACCGAGTCACTGCCCCGGAGTCAGCCCGCCACCGAGTCACTGTCCCGGAGGAGTCAGCCCGCCACCGAATCACTTCCCCGGAGTCAGCCCCGCCACCGAGTCACTGCCCAGGAGTCAGCCCGCCACCGAGTCACTGCCCCGGAGTCAGCCCGCCACCGAATCACTGCCCCGGAGGAGTCAGCCCGCCCCCGAGTCACTGCCCCGGAGTCAGCCCGCCACCGAGTCACTGCCCCGGAGTCAGCCCGCCACCGAATCACTGCCCCGGAGGAGTCAGCCCGCCACCGAGTCACTGCCCCGGAGTCAGCCCGCCACCGAATCACTGCCCCGGAGGAGTCAGCCCGCCACCGAGTCACTGCCCCGGAGTCAGCCCGCCACCGAGTCACTGCCACGGAGTCAGCCTGCCACCGAATCATTGCCCCCCCCCCCCCCCCGGCGCGGCGCTGCCGAGCTGTACAACACCGAACCAGACACGCAGCCTCGTGGCGGCAGCCGCGGGACTCTACCGTCCTGGAAGAACCCAATTATAATCAGTTATGGAGCTGACAAGTTTAAAAAATCACAGCATCCATTAATTTTTAATTACATAACTATTTAACCAATCGCCATTGTGAATTAATCGCTTTGGAATATCGACAGAGCTTGTAGGTATTGTTGGCTTTGTCGAATCGGTTGATGAAATGAGCGACTTTTACATTAAAGGGAATAGGACACCTTGGGAAAAGTACGTGGAATGTTGGAAAAGAGTGCCCTGATTACGGTTCGTTCGGCATTCGTTTTTGCGAGAGAAAAAAGTAGCAACTTGTAATTGGAAAAATATTCATATTTTTACATGTGACGTCACAAGAATCTTGCGTCACCAAAACGAGTTGTGACGTCATACCGGCAAAGTATATCATTGAATCAGCATATGTAATCAACACTAACCATCTCGTTCGCTGGGTTGCGACTCACGAGTAATATCGGTCGCGATTGAAAATGTGTGAATGTTTGCACCTTGTATGACCTTGTATGAGTGGAGTTGGAGTGAACACATGCCCATAAATGTGCATGTGCATAAATAAATGTGATATGCGTACCCTCAATGTCTTTATATGTGTGTCCATCGGTGTGTATGGATGTGTGTGATGGATGTAAATACATGTGTGGATGTGCAGTGAATGCAGTGAACTGCAGTGAATATTGCAGCTACCGGTACGTGCCACCCATCAAAAGGTGCGTCTTTTCAAGACGCGTGTTCGCATTATTTTTAATTGGAAATCTAATAAAAATGACAAAATTATGGCAAATAATATTTATAACTCGGTGTCAACGCAAGTCACAATCAACTAAAAACAAACATCGTCAAAACTCAATCAATGTATTGCGGGTACCGCGACTATCTACCCATCCGAAAATGCGTCTTTTCACGAAGCATATTTTGGTAATCTGCAATTTAAAATCCAATGCCAATTGACAAAGTTCTGACCAATAGTACTTCTAACAAAGCGACAATGCAATGTCAACCGAAACAAACATTGCCAAAATTCAATCGATATATTGCAGGCATCGCGACCAGCTATCCATCAATTTGTTTTCACGAAGCATCCTTTTGTTGAAGCATCCCTTTTCACGAAGCATCCTTTTGTAATTTTCAATTGGAAATTGGTTCAAAATTTACCAAATTATTTACTTAAAACCTAGTCACATGATGTTTCAGATTTGTCGTGTTTGCCTTGGACCACAACAGTGGAGATATCGCAATCTAGACGAATCAGCTTCGTGAAACGGATTTTGAACCAATGGCTATGCCAGACGAGGAGCGAGCCTCCCTTGCAATTCTGTTACCAAACACATGATGCGTTTCGGTGGCGGTCGGTTCAAATAGCGAAAACGAAGTGCGGTAGAAATCACACTAATGACGTATGCGAAACGTCACGAGATTTGGCCATTTAAAATCAAACCCAACAAACCCAACGGTTTTTGCGTTGAAGCTCAGAAACTAGGTCGTTTTGGAAGGAACAATTTCAGATTTGGAGATTTCTCGGTACTCTCGACAATCTGGTTATCTCAGTTAAAAACTAATGTTAAAGATGCACTATTCCCTTTAAGCATTAACGTATTCAATAATGTAGAGTAAAATGAGCACGTTTCCTGTCCGATGCTTTACCAATGTGAGTGAGTGCAACACGACGCTCATAGCCATTTACTATTGATTGCGATGGATATGCCACATAAATCCATACACAATGTGAAGTTACAGAGTGACTACACTACAACTAACTGAGTCAGTGCGGCCAGTATCCCCCTCTCCAGACACTCTGCAGCCAGGAGGGTCGGATCATGGAGATCTATCTCCGATCATTCCATGTTGGAACACGCTGATGCTATCGACCTTTGTACATCATAACGGTCAGGGCAAACATCCCCGTCAGGCAATATCGACGTTTAAAAGGACGCCCTCCCCTGCCGACCGTTGCGGTGTGGCGCCGCGGGGTCGGTTCATCGTACCCAGGCGGCCAGCGGCGTCCCTGCAGCCCGACCGACCCGACATCATCCAGGTCAGGAATGCCGACTACAGACGCCCGGCGCGCGACCGCAGCGTACGGTACTTTTAAAAACCGGCCGTGGCCGCCGCCTCGCGCACTCCGGTCACGTCTCGGCCGGCTCATCTCGGCCGGGAGGCTGCGAGTCGGACCTCCTGTAGGAGAGGCGCGCCGCGAGCCGCGCGCGCCTGGAAATAATTGATAGTCGACGCCGTTTTTTTTATGCGGATATGCCGGCCGTGTGTGTGCTCGGATAAAAAGGCGGATAAATTCCGGCAGGCTAAAAAATCTGGCCCGGAATCCGTTTCAATTTGGCCCGGGCTGGCTTCAGACGCCGCCGGGCGCCATGATTGATCGCACGGTCTCAGCGCCGACCGGCCGGGTGGCGGCCCGGAACGCTAATAGATTTTTAAAGATGGGTTTTGACTGCGGGTTTCTATAGGGCTGTCAGTTTTCTAGGGGCGGAAATTAGTCACGGCCGAGCGGCTCCGCCCAGTGATGCGGCACCGAGTGGTTCCGATGGAGGCCGACAGAACCGCAACACTACCTACTGCTGCAGTGAGCACCACCTGCTCCCAGCTGTGGTGGCCGGTGGATATTGGGTAACCCAGCGAGCTGCGGTCAAGGGCGGATCCAGCGGCCCGTGGGGGGGAACCGTTTTTAGCGGACCTTACCTACCCGCAATTTCGAATTTCTTCCCGGATTTGGGCCACTTTATTTTGCAGCCACACGATTTCTAATGATTTTTTGTTTGTTTAGCTTTTCGACCTTTTGGGATATCGAAAAAGGAAAGATCGTCAGCTTGCAGTTTGTATTGTTCCGACATTACCTTACACTGAGCAAAACTATGTCAACTGTCAGCTGTACCCGGGGGCGTCGCCGATAATTTTTTAGTGGGAGGGGGGCGGCTGAAATGACAATTTGTTACGGGTTTGCCTGATAAAACCCTGAAACATAGGCGGTGGGCCTTGTAGAGAATAAGAAGCAAAAAATGCTATAAATTCAATTCAGCGTTACAACGAACCGAAGACGATGACTATGGCTTCGTTATGACGATGGCCACCGATGTGACGCGCCAAGCAATTGTGTATTTTGTGTCATGCCGCGAAGCGGCGCGAAATTTTCAAGTTTTTCACTGTGGATAGCTGGATTTTGACTGCTGCAAAGACAATTTTTACACAACTGTACGTCCGACCGACCATTGGGGGCAATCATGGTTGGGGGAGGGGGCAATCATGGTTTCAGGACCTTTGGGGGAGCATGACCCCTTTGGCCCCCCTGGATCCGCTCCTGGCTGCGGTGGATATGATATGGTCGCCGATGCTGATACTAGCGACTCGACTGGTGCTTTATCGGGGGCATGGTCGACTTTGGTCCAGACTGGTTATTGATTCGACTCTGATTGAATCGATTGGAATCGTTCAATAAAAATCCATTGAATCAAAGAAGAATCGATTCACCACCGGATTTGTGTATTCATGAATCATGATTGAATAAAAACCCGCATAGAAACAAGGCTGATTGAATCAAACAGACTGTGCAATGCTATTTCAATGGTGATTCAAACGTCATTTGATCAAAACAATTCTTGATTCTTTGAATCAGAAAGAATCATTTTTTCAAAATGGTTATCCATGAATCAAACGGTTACTGAATCATTAATATTCCTAAATTAATTGTGATTGAATCCTTTCAAAAAGGTGAATCAATAACCAGTCTGCTTTGGTCGCCGTCTGCTTAGAAGGAGGCAAGACCCTTCCAAGCCTTTTGTTCATTTCTTATAAGACTTGACTCCCCAAGGCGCAGCTGCATGGTTGTTTACAGTTAAACTAAGCGAAGCTATATTCGGATTACCTTGCACCGTCCTTTAGCCAAGGGCGTAGCCATAGGCATAGGAACAGGGGGGAGGCAGGGGAGCAGCCGCCCCCCCCCCCCAACATTTTTTATTTTAACATTACGCCTATGGGCGTTGCATGGAAAGAATCGACTTCAGAATGCCTCCTGCCCCCCTAACTTGAACATAGTTCCTACGCCCCTGGGCGTAGTTACTATACCGCAAATACCGTAAATGCGATATGCCCGGATCGTGATGCCCCACTTATAGAATTTCAACTCCCTTGTGGAACACTATGCCCCAAACTGGTGTCCTGCTACCCACTTAATCGTGAGAGACGTGATTCCCTAGTGAGGGATGTGATGATCCATAGTCATAGTGGAAGATGTGGTGCCCCTTGTGGAAGATGTGATGCCCCTAGTGGAAGATGGGATGCCCTTGTGAAAGATGCGATGTCAATACTGAAAAATGTGATGCCCCTAGTGGAAGACGTTAAGGCCCTATTGGAAAATGCGATGCCTCTACTAGAAAATACAATGCCTCTAGTGGAAGATGTGATGCCCCTACTGGAAGCTGTGATGCCCCCACTGGAAGCTGTGATGCCCCTGGTGGAAGGTGTGATGCCCCTAGTAGAAGATGTTGTGCCCCTTATATAAGATGTGATGCTTTAGTGTAAGATGTAATGCGCCCACTGAAAGCTGTGGTGCCCCTAGTGGGAGATGTGATGCCCAAGTGGACGATGTGATGCCTCTTATACTGGCAGATGTGATGCCCCTACTGGAAGCTGTGATTCCTCCACTGGAAGATGTGATGCCCCTAGTGGAAGATGTGATGCCCCTAGTGGAAGTTGTGATGCCCCTTGTAAAAGTTGTTATGTCCCTAGTAGAAGATTTGATGCCCATAGTGGAAAATCCAATGCCCCACTGGAAGCTGTGCTGACCCTGGTAGAAGATATGATGCCCATAGTGGTAGATGGGTTGCCCCTTGTATAGATAATGTGATGCCTTAGTGGAATATGTTAAGGCCCTGTTGGAAAATGTGATGCCCTTCTGGAAGACGCGATGCCTCTATAGTGGAACACAAGTGTGGCCCGCCTGCTCCGCAATGCGAATGTAACCAAGTTCCCGCATCCCGTAGCCCGTAGCCCGTAGCCCGTAGCCCGTAGCCCGTAGCCCGTAGCCCGTAGCCCGTAGCCCGTAGCCCGTAGCCCGTAGCCCGTAGCCCGTAGCCCGTAGCCCGTAGCCCGTAGCCCGTAGCCCGTAGCCCGTAGCCCGTAGCCCGTAGCCCGTAGCCCGTAGCCCGTAGCCCGTAGCCCGTAGCCCGTAGCCCGTAGCCCGTAGCCCGTAGCCCGTAGCCCGTAGCCCGTAGCCCGTAGCCCGTAGCCCGTAGCCCGTAGCCCGTAGCCCGTAGCCCGTAGCCCGTAGCCCGTAGCCCGTAGCCCGTAGCCCGTAGCCCGTAGCCCGTAGCCCGTAGCCCGTAGCCCGTAGCCCGTAGCCCGTAGCCCGTAACCCGTAGCCCGTAGCCCGTTCCCGTAACCCGTTCTCGAATCCCGTTCCCGTACCTTACTCGTTCCGAACATCACCAATCTCGTGTAGGCTTTACAATAAAGAGTTCGGGATTTTAAATATCCGTCAATTTGGTATCCGCCGACGGAGGTTCGTTTTTTGCTTAGCTTGCTTTTCACTATGGCAAGATTTTGCCGACGCAAATTGCTCCGATGACTAAATAGCTTGATGTAATGTTTGATTACGCCGAATAAAATAACACCCGAGAGCGTTATATTAACACTGTCATTATAACCTTAATGTTTGTCAATATGAATAAAGTTTGGGTGGTTATTGGACAGAATGGATTGCACTTTGCAGCTGTATATTTTTGTATCGTTTATCACCCTCCTGTGTTGACGATATGGGGTGTGATTAAATACATATTATAAAATGGTCACTCTATATCTTCCAGGCCGATTTAAGCTATTAAATATTTAACAGAAAGCTTCGGTTTTTCTCCATAATAAAGCCGGTACCTTCGTCTGCAAAATTACGTTTGTTTCAGCTCTTCGAGTCTCATAGGTTCGGAGCACTAAATTAAATCGTGAAGGACGACATAAAAGCGTGATTTAAGTTTGTGAAGCAATTAACTTTGCACGCGCTACGCACCGCTCGCCGAACCACATTAAATACGCCAGCCCGTTAATTGTTCTACACGCTTGTGTTTGTCGCATGGCGATCGGACGCATAGTCTCCGGGATATAGTCCTGAAATTGCAGCGTGTTTTGCAATTTTTCGCATTTTTCACACATTTCGCCCCGGCTTTTCCATGTGTTAAGCCAATGTAGAAAAGGTCGCTTTTGCTGCTCGCGCCACGCGCTCATTATGCACTCTTGCGAGCCCGTTTCTTGACACAGCACGTCGTTGAAATGTCACCTGGATCGTGTGAAAATGTCATCCGTCTTCTCGCAATAGTTTAGGCTGCACAGCTGATCAAAGAATAAAACTGCAAAATGGCCACATACATACATACATACATACATACATACATACATACATACATACATACATACATACATACATACACACGCACTTTACTCAAATAGTAATATAGATGTGATGTCCCAAGTGGAAGATGTGATGCCTCCACTGGAAGCTGTGATGCCCCTATTGAAAGATGTGATGCCCCTACAGGAAGATGTGATGCCTCTATTAAAAGCTGTGATGTCCCTAGTTGAAGATGCAATGCCCCTAGTGGAAGATGTGGCGCCCTAGTGGAAGATGTGATATCCCTACTCGAAGCTGTGATGCAACTAATGGAAGATGTAATGCCTCCTGTGGAAGATGTGATGCCCCTACTTGAAGATGTGATGTCCCCAGTGGAAGATGTGATGCCCCGAGTGGAAGATGTGATGCCCCGAGTGGAAGATGTGATGCAACGAGTGGAAGATGTGAAGCCCCGAGTGGGAGATGTGATGCCCCTAATGGAAAATGTGATGCTCGAGGCTGTGATGCCCTAGTGGAAAATGTGCTGTGCTGCATGCAGCATGATGTGAAGATGTGCATCTGCTGGAAGATGTTATGCCCCTAGTGTAAATGTGATGCATCTACTGGAAGATGTGATGTCCTTATTGGAAAATATATGACGTCCCTACTAAAAGATGCGATGCCCGGAATGGAAGATGTGATGCTCTTGCTGTTGGATGAAAGCCTAGCTTGAGTTATTTGGAGAATCAAATAATATTTGTGCTGCCCCATTTGTATTGCTGATAACTAGAGGATGGTCGACCTGTTCAGTGGTTCAACCGTTAACCCCTTAAAGGGAATAGTTCACCTTTAACATGGGTGTTGAACTGAGATAGCAGATTTGTAGAGCAGATCCAAAAATGGGTTGTGGTGAAATAATTACCTCGCTACGCTAAATAATTTCGACACAGGACTAGTGGACACCTTTTAGAAGACTATGTTTCGGGTCCGCGAAACTTGTTTCGGGTCCTCACAACGTGGTTTACGTTACAAGCAGCCTGCGTATATATGCCTAAAGTCCGTCGTTATTGTGTGCAATAGTTTCCATATTCAAGCTACCATGTGCATTACGTCATACATTGTCATGAAGTTTTGTATGGTCATGAAGGAGAAAAGAGAAACATTCCCATTTTTCGACGGATATCCATCTATCGTCCAAACAAATGCCATATTCGTTTTTTCAGCTCGAAATACTCCGTAGTCAAATTTCAAGACAACTTTCAAGGTGACCTATTTATTCCCTTTACCACGCGCACCGACGGGGGGAAAATATCCGCCCCACCCTGTTTTTTTTGTGAATCGCAGAAGAACGGTGGCGCGCAGCTCCGTCAAATTTGGCATAGTTGTTTGGGCATCAATTTCCCAAATTGTGTACACCTTTCAACTTCAGGTCATCTCAGGTCAGGTCAAACGGTCACGTCAAGTGACCCCACCTCCAAGGAAGTTTTTGACAGTTTGTGCTCGTGCCAAAGCTACAGTGTTTGACCGAGAAGTTTGAAACTCACAGGATTTCATTAGGTCATACGTACCTGCATAAGTACCATAAGTACCTACATACAGTACCTAATTTCGTCACCTCCTTAACTTAGTGGCAGGCTCCTGACTACCCCTATTACTGGCAGGGGGGGGGGGGGGGGATTCACCCCCCCCCCCCCCGGAGATCTCGTAATCTACTAGTCCGATTTTCAAAATTCAAACAGAGTTTGACTCCCCTCAGAATGATCTACATTTCTAAAAAACAAAATCTAAAATTTTGAAAATTGTGGCGACAGGGGATACAAATGCACCCATTTTATAACTGTTTTTAATCCTTCATAACACCTAGTTATATCGACCGATTTTGACAAAACTTATATGGATCGACAGCAAATTAATTCAAAATTGATATATTCTGGTCACATTTGAAAATTCAAATTCATAGGCGTTTCCAAGACCAAAAAGTATGTGGTGCCATATAAATGCATTTTACCAGCTTTCTGCTGCATAGAACTATGCAAATAAGATGGCTCCCGCTCTAACATCGAGACATAAAATAATGCCGAAAACACATCCAAATATGTTATCAGAGGCGGCTCTAGGAAAGTAAAAAGGGGGAGCAAGATGACGATTTTGTGACCTCTCTTTTTTGGTCGCTGGAACCGCCTCTGACAGACAAAATTTCCTGCATTTCAGCATGAATCATCACCTTACATCCGTGTCAATATGTTCAAGCATTGTTATTTCTCGCAAAGTCGGTAGGTGCAGACGGTTTTGCTCCATGAAGATCACGATGTACACGCTAAATAACAAAATGCACCTCGGAAAAACAGCAGAGGTTTTCCGCGGTGCATTTTTTAATTAATGTATCTGATGAAGTTCCGAGAACGAAATATAAAGTAATTATTAACTTTGTTTAATCTTTTTGAATTATCAATTAGCATCAGGCAAATTTTAATCTCTCTGTATATTATTACCATGCTCAGCCATCAGGCGCGGATCTAGGGGGCGCTTGCCCCCCCCCCCCCCCCACCTCCCCCACTGAGCCGGGTCGCGCCCATGTATCGCCCGCCAAATGCGCCCGTAGGGCGCAACTTTTTTATGCCCCCCCCCCCCCCTCCCCCCGACCGAAATCCTGGATCCGCGCCTGGTCATAACATCCAGTTTTTAAAAACAGAAGTATCATGAATGAGTTACAATAACTATATATGTATATTAGGGTGACCCCCTATGTACGCTTTTTCCGAAAGGCTTTGCTCCTTAAGTCTTATTCGATGTAATCGAATGCGCTGATCACGAATATGAGTTATTTTGACAAATTATGATTTTTTCAGGTGGCCCCGGACGAAAAAAGGTCCGCGATTTCGCGATTTTTAAAACTTTTTTTGCAATATATAACTTAGCGGTGGGTCACCAAATGTTCGTTTAAATTACAGTTAATGAAGAGCATACTGTGGAGAATCGAAGGGTACAAAAAGTGTTGCTCTATGTCGTGTTAAAGTCATATAATTCATCGTGTTCTCCAACTCCTATTTGCTGAATTTACATGTAATTCCATTTTTTTGGCAATAAGTGGCGGAAAAACATTGGCGAAGATAAAAGGACTTGAAACAAGGCAAGTATGCAAGGAACTGTATCCAAAATAACTCGCAAAGATGTGGAAAGTGCAATAGGCAACATGAAACTGTCTCTCGACCAAAACAAATACACTCGTCACAAACAGCGTTGTTAATACTGACACGCTGCTGCAACATGCACTTGCAGCTGTTTAGTGAATTAAGCTCTCGATTGGCACTGCACTGCACTCTTCGACATTGCACTGCACATTGCGTAAGCCTAGATCAATCTAACGTAAACATGAAGCAAGGCAACAGCATGTGCTCAAAGCAAGATACACTTTATTGTGTAGTCGGTGTTTACCACTTATTTTCTGCAACATTTATAATCGTTCTCGTTCTGAACGTTCTCCATTTTCCTGAAGCGCTTCTTGGATACTTGACGCTGTGCTGCTTCCTGAAAGCTCTTTCGTGAAGGGACAAACCGTCCTGGCGTTTCGCTCCACAGCCAGCCGCCACGGCTTGGCTGTGGTGAGCTTCACGGCTCTCTCGGTACTAGTATGAGTGTGTGACGGTATGCCCGTTTCCAGACGCCAGTTCTGCGTCTTGCATGCCCTTGTTGAAGGACGGTTCGACATCAGTTCCTTGTTCTATAAGGGACCGGACGTCCACCAGCCCCGTGTATGTCAGTGCCTCTGTGCTAATCACTGGTGCCCGAAACAGCCGAACCTGCCCGCCGCCCCTGCCTTCGGTGTTCTCTGCGGTGCGCCGAACAGACTGGATGAGCTCCACTGCTTCTGCTCGAACTGCAGTGTCTTGATTGCCTAGCATCGCTAGCATGTACTGCAGTACTGCAAAATGTACTGCAGTACTGCAGAATGTACTGCAGTACTGCATAATGTACTGCAGTACTGCATAATGTACTGCAGTACTGCAGAATGTACTGCAGTACTGCAGAATGTACTGCAGTACTGCATAATGTACTGCAGTACTGCAGAATGTACTGCAATACTGCATAATGTACTGCAGTACTGCATAATGTACTGCAGTACTGCATAATGTACTGCAGTACATTCTCCGGGTGCGCCACCCGGAGAATGTGCTACCTCCGTGCCTGTCGTGATGAACATATAGCAGAAGCCAGATGCCGTACATACATGCGCCTGCCCACATCTGCGAGTCTCTTCGCTGGCAAAAAGATAATTCCAAAGGGAAACCCTGGAGGTCGTCATCAAAAATACCAAGTACAACACGTACATACATAGCGCACCCGGAGTTCGAGCAGAAGCAGTGGAGCTCATCCAGTCTGTTCGGCGCACCGCAGAGAACGCCGACGGCGGCGGCAGCGGGCAGGTTCGGCTGTTTCGGGCACCAGTGATTAGCACAGAGGCACTGACATACACGGGGCTGGTGGACGTCCGGTCCTTTGTAGAACAAGTAACTGATGTCGAACTGCCATTCAACAAGGGCTTGCAAGACGCAGAACTGGCGTGGAGGAGCGTCTGGAAACGGGCATAACATTGCACACACAGTCTACCGAGAGAGCCGTGAAGCTCACCACAGAAGCCGTGGCGGCTGTCTGTGAAGCGAGACGCCAGGACGGTTTGTCCCTTCACGAAAGGGCTTTCAGGAAGCAGCACAGCGGCCAAGTAACCAAGAAGCGCTTCAGGAAAATGGAGAACGTTCAGAACGAGAAAGATGATAAATGTTGCAGAAAATAAGTGGTAAACGCCGACTACACAATAAAGTGTATCTTGCTTTGAGCACATGCTGTTGCCTTGCTTCATGTTTACGTTAGATTGATCTAGGCTTACGCAATGTGCAGTGCAATGTCGAAGAGTGCAGTGCAGTGCCAATCGAGAGCTTAATTCACTAAACAGCTGCAAGTGCATGTTGCAGCAGCGTGTCAGTATTAGCAACGCTGTTTGTGACGAGTGTATTTGTTTCGGTCGAGGGACAGTTTCATGTTGCCTATTGAACTTCCCACATCTTCGCGAGTTCTTTTGGATACAGTTCCTTTCATACTTGCCTTGTTTCAAGTCCCTTTATATTCGCCAATGTTTTTCCGCCACCTAGTGCCAACAAACGGAATTACATGTAAATTCAGTAAACAAGGGTTAGAGAAAAAGTCGAATTATATGACTTTAAAATGACATAGAGTGACACATTTGGTACCATTGCATTACACACAGTATGCTCTTTATTAACTGTGATTTACATGGAAATGCAGTGACCCACGGCTAAGTTATATATAGAAAAAAGCAGAAAAAATCGCGAAATCGCAGACCCTTTTTCGTTCGGGGCCACCTGAAAAAATCCGAATTTGTCAAAATAACTGTCATATTCGCGATCAGCGCATTCGATTACATCGAATAAGACTTAAAGAGCAAATACTTTCGGAAAAAGCGTACAACCTAATGCATATGTGTGTGCATCTGGTCGTATGGCCTATAACAGGGGTGTAACTCCTCCAGAAAAGTTAGGGGCTGAGCTGGGAAAATTATGGAAATCCACAAAAATACATATTTCTCCCCGGAATTGATCTACTTCCTCGTCCAACTTGTGTGTGTGTGTGTGTGTGTGTGTGTGTGTGTGTGTGTGTGTGTGTGTGTGTGTGTGTGTGTGTGTGTGTGTGTGTGTGTGTGTGTGTGTGTGTGTGTGTGTGTGTGTGTGTGTGTGTGTGTGTGTGTGTGTGTGTGTGTGTGTGTGTGTGTGTGTGTGTGTGTGTGTGTGTGTGTGTGTGTGTGTGTGTGTGTGTGTGTGTGTGTGTGTGTGTGTGTGTGTGTGTGTGTGTGTGTGTGTGTGTGTGTGTGTGTGTGTGTGTGTGTGTGTGTGTGTGTGTGTGTGTGTGTGTGTGTGTGTGTGTGTGTGTGTGTGTGTGTGTGTGTGTGTGTGTGTGTGTGTGTGTGTGTGTGTGTGTGTGTGTGTGTGTGTGTGTGTGTGTGTGTGTGTGTGTGTGTGTGTGTGTGTGTGTGTGTGTGTGTGTGTGTGTGTGTGTGTGTGTGTGTGTGTGTGTGTGTGTGTGTGTGTGTGTGTGTGTGTGTGTGTGTGTGTGTGTGTGTGTGTGTGTGTGTGTGTG
>JAXIVJ010008768.1:50000-53976 GCA_036785665.1 Chirona hameri | reverse complement strand
AATTATCAAAAAGGCGGAAATATATGATCGAGACGTGTACGGTGAATATGTGTACCAAATTTGAAGTTGATATCTTAAAAAATGACTGAGTTATGACTTTTAAATGACAAAAATCGACCACCTCTCACAGCATTACTATGCATAAAAACGCATTTCTATGTTTGCTTTTTAATTCTATTTATATAGAACAAACTATGTTTTAAGGTCATTTTACGCGTTCTAGACGATAGACAAACCCATAAACATGTGTTACAACGCCTAATGACCGTAATCTGCAGTTTGACCTCGTGACCTCGGATGACCTTGACCTGACCCAAGGTCATAAACAGCTTAGAAGGGTACTTAGAAGTGTCAGACACACGAATCATACCGATTTATCGACAGCTTATGCGTTTAATATCGCAATTTTGCGCGACAATTCCATCCATCGAGACCTTTTGACACGGTCAAACATTTTGTACTTGACCTGACCTGTGACGTCATCGGTGACCCCGAGGTCAACAATATTATGTTTCCCTCAATAAATTTCCCAGGGATATCGAATGCCGTTTGAATTTTTACATTCGGTCCGGTAGTTCCGGAGATTCGAGGGTGGGCAAAAAATAGCCCCCCCCCGTAAGTCGCGTTACGAAATATATCCCAGTAACTCGCGGGCTAGTAGAGGAAAGTTGGGTATAGTGAACCACCCACTCTGTTGTTTTTATGAGTGGATAAATATGCATGCAATTATCTTCACTAATAGTGCATTATGTTGACACACTTCCGACGGCGACGGCCCGGCGATCGAGGTGACAGTTTTCGCTCTGAGACAAAAAATGTGATATTTTATATTTCTGCTATAATATTAGTTTAATGGAAATGTCGAGATTGCTGCGGTGTCTGTGCTCAAATGTAGATTCCTATCAGTGTTTCGGTAATGCAATTGTATAGTTGTAAATGCGCCATAAACAAACAATCGTCATTTTTGGCGTGTCGTCTGAAATGTTTGTCCAAACGTGAAACTTTAATTTGGAGTACAGTGGGCCTGGGTGGTCCGCTTTGCCCCGCTATTCACGACATTGCATGTATCTGTATTTTGTGTGCACATTTAATCAGGCGTTATCCCCTCCGGGTCAATATGCGGTGGCCCAATGAGCGGCGTCAAAAGTCGTGACGTTTTAATGGAATCACACGATTGGTCGAGCGTATTAAATAACGGAGATATAGCAAGCTAATGAACTGAAGGGTCGTAGCATATTGTCGCTCTTGTACGCTCGTGGTTCCGTCGAATCGATGTCGACGCGGACAGTGTCTCGCTTGGTCGGGCTCCGTTATGAAATCCGCCAGGACGGGTCGGCCCCAGTCATCCGTCGGCTAGAGTGTCTGCCTGTTAGCGGAACTGCTGGCTCTGACGTGCATGGTGGAATGGTCCGTGGACCGTGGCGGCAGGGAAGAAGGTTCTTTCCAGGTGGCTTCTCAACCGACAACACAGAGCTGCAGCTGAGCAGTATTGCGGTGATGATGCCTGAATGAGACTGGCGGGCGGTGGTCAGAGGGGGGGGGGGGGGGGGTCTGAGGGCTGGTAAAGTCGATATGACGGAAGCAGTGCTAAGTGGAGGCGATTGACAGCAGAATAATGTTGTGTGATAGATTTCGGGGAATGGATGATTGTGGTGGTTGGTGGATAGTGGGGATGGGTGATGGGTGATCATGATGGGTGATGGGTGATCATGATGGGTGATGGGTGATGGGTGATGGGTGATGGGTGATGGGTGATGGGTGATGGGTGATGGGTGATGGGTGATGGATGATGGGTGATGGGTGATGGGTGATGGGTGATGGATGATGGGTGATGGGTGATGGGTGATGGGTGATGGGTGATGAGTGATGAGTGATGGGTGATGGGTGATGGGTGATGGGTGATGGGTGATGGGTGATGGGTGATGGGTGATGGGTGATGGGTGGTGGGTGATCATGATGGGTGATGGGTGATGGGTGATGGGTGATGGGTGGTGGGTGATGGGTAATGGGTGATGGGTGATGGGTGATGGGTGATGGGTGATGGGTGATGGGTGATGGGTGATGGGTGATGGGTGATGGGTGATGGGTGATGATGTGATGGGTGATGTGTGATGTGTGATGTGTGATGGGTGATGGGTGATGGGTGATGGTGATGGGTGATGGGTGATGGGTGATGGGTGATGGGTGATGGGTGATGAGTGATGGGTGATGGTGATGGGTGATGGGTGATGGGTGATGGGTGATGGGTGATGGGTGATGGGTGATGGGTGATTGGTGGTGGGTGATGGGTGATGGGTGATGGGTGATGGGTGATGGGTGATGGGTGATGGGTGATGGGTGATGGGTGATGGGTGATGGGTGATGGGTGATGGGTGATGGGTGATGGGTGATGGGTGATGGGTGATGGGTGATGGGTGATGGGTGATGGGGATAGCTGATCATGATGGGTGATGGCTGATGGGTGATGGGTGATGGGTGATGGGTGATGGGTGATGGGTGATGGGTGATGGGTGATGGGTGATTGGTGGTGGGTGATGGGTGATGGGTGATGGGTGATGGGTGATGGGTGATGGGTGATGGGTGATGGGTGATGGGTGATGGGTGATTGGTGGTGGGTGATGGGTGATGGGTGATGGGTGATGGGTGATGGGTGATGGGTGATGGGTGATGGGTGATGGGTGATGGGTGATGGGTGATGGGTGATGGGTGATGGGTGATGGGTGATGGGTGATGGGTGATGGGTGATGGCTGATGGGTGTTGGGTGATGGGTGATGGGTGACCATGATGGGTGGTGGGTGATGGGTGATGGAAATGCGTGACTCGTCATTTGTGACGAGTGTTTGTCATACATAAACATCGCAAATGCAGAAGGCCGCTTTTAAGATGTGCAAAGCTAATAGCTTAATTGGTTCGCTGCTGTTGTTATCGAGTTATACGCTTTTTGAAAACGCTCGAAGTGCAGAGCCTAGAGCTGTTTTGCTGCCGTTTATTTGAAAGTTAGAGGCTGTTGGACTGGGTTAATTACCAATACATGGCATTGGTGTTATCGATAAACATATTTCAGTATTTGAATGAGTACCTGGAAAATGAAGAAATAAGAGAGAAAATAAGAAAAGAAAGAACAAGAAAGAAGAAAGAAATAAGAAGAAATAAGTGTTTTATTCGAATGGGGTAGCGGCGTTCACTTTGCCTCGCGATTTTGTTCTCACACAAACATGTTTTGGCTTCTTCGGTGTCGAATTACGCCATTTCATAGAAGTCCTAAATAAAATTCATCCGAATGAAAATCAAAGCTGGAACACGAAACTACCCTTGGGACAAATTTGTTGGTAGATTCCGGTTGCCACTAAACAACATATATGACGTCATACCTTAGCTAGTCCGCTGTACCCCACTCTCCCATATGCATAGTTTTAGGAACGTTCAGCTGAATGGAGATATACTACGTAAATGGCGCTTCCCTGGGACAAACTACATACAAACAATAACATGTATTAAAGTGAAATATTCACCTTTTGATTTATTTATCTGCATTTGCATGCGACACATGTATTGATTTAAAAGTGAAATAACATTTTCTATTTCAAAAATTGAATTATGGGAAACTAAAAATATGTACTACCATATGGTGACGAACAGTATAATCCATCACTATCTCTGGTTTGAATGTTATTTGTAAACAAGTCATAGGGCCAGCAATGAAGTAAGTGCTCCAAGAAGCGTGACAGCGTCCCTGATTGGCCAATAAAACAAATCGCTTACATTAAATACGTCGCCGTCCTTGGCCAAGTTAATCCGCGGAATGCATCGCTGTTTTATGAAACGTTTATTGATTTATTCAGATTATGGATAAACGGTTTAGATAAATGATTCATGTGTACATTGTACTATGTTCAATACCTATTTGTTGAAAATTGATGGATTAAAAAAAAGAAAAAAAGTCGTGAACACTAAATAGTTCGCCGTCCGGGGCCA
>JAXIVJ010008768.1:7500-45000 GCA_036785665.1 Chirona hameri | reverse complement strand
CCAGGCCTTCTTGTAGATAAAACCTAACCCTACGTCGTAAATAAGTTTTCCGATGTATTTTCGCGGCCCCGCCCCTTGCAATTGTCAAAAATACGTAGAAAAAAAACGTTCCAACAACACGTACGAACACTGAAAAAAACATTCCAACGAGAGAAGAAAAACGTTCCAACGGATCCACGTACGAACGCTTGCAAATGCGGTCCCACCGGCCCCGCCGCTTGCAATGTCAAAATATACGGAGAAAACCCGTACCAACAACACGTACGAAGGCTGCAAAAAAAAACTTACAACGAAACGTTCCAACGGATAAAAAAAATATACGGTTAAAAAACGTTCCAACAACACGTACGAATGCTGACAAAAAACAGAACGTTCTAACGAAACAATTACAACGGATCCAAATGTTGCATTTTTCACAAAGCGTTAGTAACATATTTTATGATTCATCTTGGCTTGAAATAGGGATGCGTGAAAGGTCACAGAAAATTTGAAGTGGAAGATAAACAAGTGTTTCATAAACTGGATAGAATCGGATGCAACTTGAACTTCGCATACATATAAACAACCGTTTTGTCTAACGAAAGAAAATGTTTTCTTGCCTTGCTGATCATTAAATAATATATTTTTATCTAAAGATCCGCAAGGGTTTCAATCGACCTTGCTTCTACCTCACGATGTACAAGTCTGCTAAATTATGGTCTGTTGAAGTATACGCTTTTGTGCATAAAATATAAACGTTTGGCATATTGCTTCATCCAAATAAGCATGTGTTTTCGTGAACGGATACTATTCTGTTTCAAATCCATGTAAGATGAGGCCTTGAAACACAGGCGGCCAGAACGCCCCTTCAGGCGACAAAAGAGTCCCCTCAGGCGGACAGAGCGCCCCTCTCAGGCGGCGGCCAGAGCGCCCCCACTCAGGCTGCCAGAGCGCCGCCTCTCAGACGGCCAGAGCGCCCCCTCTCAGGCGGCCAGAGCGCCCCCTCTCTCAGGCGGCCAGAGCGCTCCTTCTCAGGCGACCAGAGCGCCCCTTCTCAGGCAAGCAGCCCCTGCCAAACTTCAGCCGGGCTGATTTTGATGGTATTAGAAATGACCTCGCACAGATAAAATGGAACGTTGAGTTGGCAGGTTTAGATGCATGTGAGGCCTGGAATGTTTTCAAAGCTAGATTAAGCCAAATTCAAAATCGGCATATACCCCTCAGGCACAAACGTAACAGAACCAAGGGCAATCCAGTTTGGCTTACCCCAGAAGTAAGGAGTGCTATACAAGCTAAAAGAAGTGCATTTGGCATTTTGAAGGGATCTTCACTAGATATAAATCAGAAGGCCTACCAGAATGCAAGAAATTCAGTTAAGAAAAAGGTCAGAGCAGCTAAAAGGGCAAAGGAACTTGATTTAGCTAGACATTGTAATGCAGATAGTAAGAAGTTCTTCAGTTTTTATAAGTTAAGTACAGTTTCCAAAAATATAGGTCCATTTAAGGTAGATGATGTGTTAGTTAGCAAGGACAGTGAAATGGTTGAAGTGCTTAATGATCAGTTTCAATCTGTCTTTACTATCGAGGACCAGGGTAGTATTGCAGCACTTCAGCCTGAGCTAGAGACAGAGGAGACTATAGGAGAGCTAGGTGGCATAAGTAGTGAACTTGTTCTAGAATATCTAAAGAAAGTAAGGCCTAACAAGGCAGAAGGACCTGATGAAATCCATGCTAGACTTTTAAGAGAATCTGAAAGGGAGTTGTCGGTTCCATTAGCCATAATATTTTCTAAATCACTTGCAGATAGTAAAATTCCACTTGATTGGAAAAGAGCAAATGTTGTTCCTATTCATAAAAAGGGAGATAGAAGTAAAGAGGAAAACTATAGACCAGTTAGTCTGACCTCATTAGTCTGCAAGGTGCTTGAATCAATCATCAAAGATAAGATTGTTGAATTCTTGGAGCAAAATGAACTCATCAAAGATACACAGCATGGCTTTAGGAAGGGCCGTTCTTGTTTAACTAATCTTCTGGAGTTTTTGGATGTTGCAACAGATAGCGTTGATCAGGGTAAACAGCTGGATGTAGCTTTTCTTGATTTCAGTAAAGCATTTGACAAAGTCCCCCATACAAGACTGGGGTTGCAACTTAAAATTCATGGGATCAGGGGCAAGATTCTGGATTGGATAGAAACGTGGCTTTCAGGACGCCAGCAAAGGGTTATATTGAATGGGTGCCAATCACAATGGAAGGAGGTTCTCAGTGGGGTTCCACAGGGCTCAGTCCTGGGCCCATTGCTTTTTATAATATTTGTGAATGCAATTGAGAACAGTATAGACAGCAAAGTCTTGAAATTTGCAGACGATCTAAAAGTTGTCAGGATTATTAGAGGAAAACATGATCAGGATATTTTTCAATCAGATCTGGACAAGCTAGTTGAGTGGTCTGAAGCATGGCAGATGAAATTCAATTTGAGTAAATGTAAGATTATGCACGCTGGACGGGTTAGCAGTAAACATAGGTATGAAATGGGTGGGCAGCAAATGGAGCAGATTGAAAAGGAAACAGATTTAGGTGTCGTGGTAAACAATAGACTATCAGCGTCAGACCAGGTTGTAGAAGCTAGGAAAAAGGCACTTAGAATGCTAGGGGCCATTAACAGAAATGTTTCCTACAAGAGTGAAAAGGTAATAACAAAACTGTATTGTGCATACGTTAGACCACATTTGGAGTATTGTGTACAAGCCTGGTCTCCAACATATGAGAAAGATTGCTGGTTGTTAGAAAGAGTTCAAAAAAGGGCAACAAAAATGATTAATTGTCTTGGTAGTTTACCTTATGAAGATAGATTAAGGAAATTGGGTATGTTTTCACTTAGATATAGAAGGCTAAGAGGAGATCTAATTGAAGTCTTCAAATTTGTAAATAGTCAGCATTCTGGATATTTAAAGGGTATGTTTGAGTTCAATAGGGAAAATCGAGGTAGAGGTCATCAGCATAAACTCATTATGAAACAAAGTAGGACTAGGCTACGACAGTCATTTTTCAGTAGAAGGGTTGTAGGACATTGGAATATGCTACCAGGGGATGTCGCTGATGCAGTGACACTTGCTTCCTTCAAAATTAGATTAGATAAATACTTTACAGAGAAGGGATTAGTTCATAAATACTCGTGGGATTAGCCTTCTTTTATGCAGGTAGAGTAAGGTGATTTGAAGGGGCGAGACTGGTGGAGGGGGGGGGGGATGGGGGGGGGGGGGTGCAACCTCAGATGGGCCCAAGAGGCTCTTTGTTGCACTTTTCTTTTATGTCTTTATGTCTTTATGCCAAACACAAAGTGTCCCTCGGCTGATTTGGGGGTGGGGGGATGGGGGTCTTCCTCCGCCACTGGTAGTGAGAGTAGTGAGGGTGTACCACGGGTGTACGATGAAGTGGGTCCATGGCACTAAACGACGGCGTTTGGCGCACCGTGGTTTCTTAAACACGGAAGACAAGAGGAGTGGAACGACAAGATACACATGAGATGCAGCGCCCAAGTACGTCTGAGTTGCAAAGGGCGTGGCTTGTTTGGTCGCGGGGTCTTTGTGGAGAGCAAGGGACACAATCACGCCTCCAGCGGGGCTGCAGTGGAGTAGTCTGCCGCACGCGCGGAAATGAAGGAGCGCGCTGAAACAACGTCTGAAAGCATAACTCGCCATTGACTGGGGGAATGGGGGGGGGGAGGGGTTAACCCTATTCCCTGCGGGCGGCCAGAATATTGTGATCTACAGTGTCAAATGCCTTTTTTAAATCCAAGAATATGCCAACAACACACTCATCCTCCTCAAAGGCCTTTGTAATCAAATCTTGTATCAATATAATGGGCATATATGTTGAAAATCCTTTGCGAAAACCGAATTGTTTTTCACAAAGCAGTTTATTTTTGTGAAGTGTTGTAACAATTGAATATGCATAAGTTTTTCTAAGATTTTTGATAAGTATGGCAATATGCTGATTGGCCTGTAATTATAAAATGACATTGGATCACCTGTTTTGAAGATAGGCTTGATAACTGCAGTTTTTAGTTGTTTTGGAAATACTGCTTCATTCAAGCATATATTGAAAAAGTGAACAAGATGTGGTAATATTGATTTATATGTATTCTTACATATTTTTGAGTTAATATTGTCAAATCCTGCTCCTACATTTTTCAGCCCACAAAGTATTTCCTCTACTTCATTTGCATTTGTTGGAGATAGAATCATGTCTTCATTTAGGAAATCTCCTAAACTGTCCAGAGGATCTCTAACAGATGAAGTAATTTTATTTTTAACTTCTGTCCTATTTCAGTGAAGAACTTGTTAAATTCTGTTGATATTGATATATCATCATCAAACTCTTCACCTGAATCAGACACAAACTTGTTTGGAAGTTCATTGTTTGATGATTTTTGTCGAAGAAGTTGGTTTAGTGTTTTCCAAGTTTGTTTGGGATTATTATGATATTTTGCAAACTCCAACTTATAGTAATGTTTTTTAGCATTTCTTAAGGCTGAGTTGAGACAGTTTCTATATGTGTTATACTTTTCATTATTCTCAGCATTTGGATTTCTCAGTTTTATACTAAACAAAATACTTTTTCTATTTATTGAGTTAAGTAACCCAGGTGTAATCCATGGTTGAATAGCATTATTCCTTCTGGATATTTTTTTTGTTTTTGAAAATTTTGCAATGCCTTTGTTGTAAGAGGTAATTATTATGTTGCAAGCACTTTCAGGATTTGCTTCAGATTGAAAATCTTCTAGTTCTTTGACTAGAAACTCATTGAGATTATCTATATAGTGATAGTCAAAACATGCTTTGAAAGCATGTTTAAAAGCAATGATAACTTCACTCGATGTGTTCGCTCATTGTGATAGGAAGTAAGGAATTGAAGTGCATTATCAGACATACCGTACAAGTTCAATTTTTGTAATAGTATATTTATGTTAACAGTGTCGAAGGCACGAGCCAGGTCTAGATAGATGCCAGCCGTTTTCTGATGCGAAATTAGGTTGTTTGTGATGAAGTCATGCAAGATGGAAATTGGCATATAAGTAGAGTGTTTAGCCCTAAAGCCAAACTGGTAGTCAAAAAGAAGGTTATGATCGGCTAAGAGTTGGTTGTACATAAAGGTTTCTATTTTTTTTTAGAAGATAACTGGCAAGACTGAAATTGGTCTGTAGCTGGAAAACAGAGTTTTTGAACCAGCTTTGAAAACTGGTGTGATCACCGCTGCCTTCAGAGTAACAGGGTGAGTATTGTTGGCAATGCAGAGGTTAAGCAAGTGCTTCAAATGAGAGAGAATAGTTGGCAAAATGAACTTCAGTAACTTGGCACTGATGCCATCAAGACCTGCGCCCGTCTTCTTGAGGTTCATTACAATAGTAAAGATGTCCTGCTCTGTGACTGGATTAAATGTCATCGTCTCAGGCACCCCAACATCACGCATGTAGGCTAGTGGATCAGTGTCACTGGGCCCAAGTGCAGCTTCGAGGTTGGGTGCAACATTACTATAATAGGTATTAAAGAACTCTGCAATGACTTGTTGATCAGTGATGAAGGCACCATTAATTTCAAACCTTGCTGTAGGCATGTGCTTTGCTTTTTGTTTCTGAATAGCTTGAATCAGATATTCCCAGAGTAGTCTGGGATTATTCACATTTTTGTCAAACCGGTTCTGGAAATAGTGCTTCTTTGCTTGACGCAAAGTTAATCTAAGTATGTTCCTATATCTTTTAAATTTTGCTTCGTTCTCGATACTACGATTCAGTAAAAACTCTTTCAGCAGCTTATTTCTCGTGTTAATACAACGCAGAATAGCAAATGTTATCCAGGGCTGGATTGGTGTGGCTCGTCTATGGGTACAGGTTGATGAGAGGCAGTCAATTTCTTGTTGGACAGTTGTTATAAGCACATCACAAGCATGTTCAGGGTTATTGATTGCATGGAATGTAGTTAGTTTACTTGCAATATTCGCTTTTAACTCCTCTATTCTTGTATAGTTGAACTTCCTTATTGCTGGCACCCTATCAGCACGACGACCAGGGTTGAGGATGTTGGTTGAACAGAACACTGCCTGGTGATCAGCTAGGCCACAACAAATGGTGCAACTTTGTAAAATTGAACTCAGTGAGTTTGTCAATATATTATCAATCAGTGTTTCACTATATGGTGGAGTAGTTGATATGCTTGTTGGAATGGTAATGGTGGGGAAAAACAAACAAAAGAGTTTAGACAGTCTAGGAAAGTTTTGACATCAGTCCTACTATTATACTGGAAAAGGTTTAAGTTCCAATCACCTCCCCAGAAGCATGTTTTCTGTAGGCTACTAATACTGCTTAGTGTCAACTCCAGGTATGGCAAAACAGGGCCAGAGGATAGGAAGGCGATCTGTATGTGACATCAACAAGAAAGACTGGTTTACCTGGGTAAGCAACCTGTACAACAATGCATTGAAACTCATTTTCTTTGGCACACAGATTGTCAAGTTGCTTGCAGAAAGGGTAGATGTCTCTTCTGATGTACATGGCACATCCTTTACCAATGAAGTTATGTTCAGGTATAGAGTGAGCCATCTCATATCCAGGTACTTGGTAGCCATGGAGAAGATTAGGATCAAGCCATGTTTCAGAAATTAAAATAAAGTGTGCTGAGTGAGAACCCCCAGTCACTAAGGTCATTACTTCTTGGTAATTTTGATGAAGTGACCTTGTATTCAGATGTAATATTGATAGACCATGCTGTAGTAACTTCCATGACTGAGATGGCAAGAGGGACTCACAGTTGTTAGCCACATCAGTGAATTCTGGTATTGCGAAGGGACGATCATCTATGATTGGTGAGTCATCAGGAACTAGCCTGAGTGTTCCATTATCATTGATGTTATGATAACTGATAAGTTACATGACTTGTACTTATGGTAGCAATACTTGCTACTCCAAACTTAAGTTAGAGGAAAGCTGAGTGCAAAAAATGCACATAAAACAAAAACAAAAACAAATGAGGGTAAATAAATGACAAAACACCTGATTAGGGAAAAACACTAACCACAACTTTAGGCCAGTCACATTGGTGCAGTATGCTGAAAATTTCAACTCTGAACTCATGAAAGTTTCAACTCAGGGTGGCTGTAAAAACTACCTTACCTCTGAACTAGATGTCCCCTGCGCTTTTCACATGTCGGCAAAATGACATTCGGCAAAAAGACATTTCGACTTTTTCACATGTCAGCAAAATCACATTTCGGCAAAAAGACATTTCGATCTTTTCACATGTCGGCAAAATGACATTCGGCAAAAAGACATTTCGACTTTTTCACATTTCGGCAAAATCACATTTCTACCTTTTGACATGTCGGCAAAAAGACATTTCGACAAAATGACATGTCGGCAAAAAGGCATTCCGACAAAAAGGCATTCACCATTTTGCTTTCGGCATATTCACGTGTCGTCAAAAAGACATTTCGTCAAAGTGTCCTTCGACAATATGCATTCGCCAAAATGACATTCGGCAAAATGACATTCGCCAATGTGTCCTGTAACCAGCAGTTGGTCGTGTCGGAGACGGTGCCGAAGTTAAGCGCGACGCAGCCGACCCGGCGGTCGCAGAGCGTCAGACATTGTTGGACGGAGTTCACCCGGTGCTGCTCCAGAGGCTGGGACGCGTCGTTCGCCAGCCGGTGGCCGGCACGGCGCGCGCCGTTGGCGTACTTGTCCTCAGCGCCGTCCGGGATCGTCCCCAGCAGGAGCAGCAGGGTCAGGAGACTGACCGGCGCCGCCCCGGGACATCACCCCGGGACGGTGCTGTCTCATCCAGCTGCTGTCTCAGACGGACGGGACTGCTGTCTCAGACGGACGGGACTGCTTCCTCAGACGGACGGGACTGCTGTCTCAGACGGACGGGACTGCTGTCTCAGACGGACGGGACTGCTGCCTCACCGGCCTGGACTGACGGCCTGCGGTGGCCCTCACGTAGTGTGTATAGAATATAGGTAATTTCTTATTTTCATTTACGTATAAGCTCTTGCACTTCACTTTTTTTTTTTTTTTCTAAATTTGTAGAGGGAAACACTTCTGTTGACATTGGGGTCACTAATGACATCACAGGTCAGGTCAAAGACAAAATGTTTGAACGTGTCATTAAAGTCTCTATGGATGATACTGTTACACAAAATAACGTTATGGAACAGATCAGCAGTAAATAAATCGGTATGATTCGTGTGCCTGACACTTCAGAGTGTCAGTATCACCTTTTGATGACCTTGGGCCAGGTCAAGGTCATCCAAGGTCACGAGACCAAACTGCCGATTATGGTCATTAGTAGTGGTGCCAGTTTCAGAAAATATTTGTCTAATATCCTACCGATGTCCAAGACCATGATCAGCTGTCAGTCCGGAACTGTCCGAAAATCATTGTTTGTCCGAAATTTGTCCGAAAGCAGAAAAAGTGTTTGGTATGGAAATGAATTACCTGTGGCACACCTTCTTTTTTAATAAAAAGTAATTAAGAGATTTTCGCGACAAGCCATCCTTGGGCATTGGATGTCCGAAAATGTCCAAAGAAATATGCTTATGTCCGTCCGAAAACCGAATCGGTCTTCGGGCAAATTCGGAATTCCGAAAATTATTGTACCGATTGGTAGCACTAGTCATCGGTGATTGGGCGTTGTACATAATGCATGTTAATGGGGTCGCCTTCGTCTGGAGCGCGTATAATGACCTCAGGACATTGTTTGTTCCCTACAAATCATCGAAGTACAGGGCAAAACATGGGTAGCATGGGTTATGCACGGTAATGATACGGTAATGATACGGTATACGGTAAATAATGATACGGTAATGCACGGTAATGAACTTGCGGGTGTACATGAAAGGCCGAGGTGTAAACTAACGTCTGGCAGCCATGCTTTGTCTGTGCTATTGTTTTCACATTACCAGTTTATGTCTATTTTGTATTGATGAATAGTTTTGTAAGCCGTGCACCATTGTTTTATCCGGTATGTATCTGAGTATGAATGTCAACTCCCTGTTTCCCCATGTACCTACTGTTTTATGTCTCGTGACGCCGGGCTAGGAATAGCCACAATGTGTGTGGATGGCCCGAAGTCGTTAAATACAATAATGCTATGAGAAGTGGTAGATTTTTGTCCTTCTAAGACCATAATCCGTTATTTTTGTTGTCGTAAGGACTTCAAATCAGGGCAAAATTATCATCTTATAGGTCGCTATCACATATGTCCCCGGTTTTATTAATTTCTTGATATCTAATATCTGTCATCATCCCCATTTTTAAAGTATAGTAAAAAAAAAATTAGCAATCAATTTTTCGGAATTTCTCATTTTCAAGACATTATAAAAATCCGAGATATCAGTTTGATAGCCGAGTCTGTTGTGAGTTCGCTGTCATCTTATAATTTAATTTATCATCAAAACCTGCCTTTGACAGCGTTTTTGTAAGCCCTTATTAAAAAAAAACATATCTCTGACGTCATTTCTGGATGTCCTATCATGACCTCATTTGTGTATTCTTTGAACACCATATACATATGTAGAGTTGATGTGAGGGAGGGTACTGCAAGATTGGTGACGGTACTGGCATTGGTTTACAAGATATTTGAAAATAACGGGAGGGAGCATAATATAGGCCCCAGTATCTCACGTGTTAATTTATTTGAAATGCTTTGCTTTAAATTTTACTATACTTTTAGGTAAGCCTTGCACGAGGTCCATTTGTCAAGGAATGCTTCTAGAAAATTCGGCGAAACACTAGAGCAAAAAACAGCAAGCAATAAGGCGACTTCACAATGGTCACCATCAATGTAAACTGCGATACAGCACGCCTTTTTGCATTAAGGCCCAACGTTCCTGCTCACGCAATCTCGCACACCAACGCTATGTCACGGTGCGAACGCCGGTAACAGGCAGCATCGCTCCACTGCGGAGGCTGTTGGAAAGTGCAAAGAAATTTGGTGACAGACATGAACCGTAAACTAAAAAGTAAACATATCAATCATCAGGTACAAAACTTATTGAAAACAAACAAAATCCCCGTAAATATCATCAGATCCTCAAAGGAATGATAGGAAGAGAACGTACTTCATTTCTTCCTCCATTGATTGATGCTAGTGACGAAATATATGAAGATAATGTAGATAAGGCAAATCTACTTAACGATTTCTTTGCAGGTCAATCAGAAGACATATTACCAGAGCAAGAAGCTCCTTTTTGTGTACCTGATAGAGAGATACCTACCATAAAGTATATTACAATCACAGAGGATGAGGTATTCACACAGCTCAAAGCGCTAAACGTGAACAAATCTTGTGGGCCTGATGGTATCCCAAACAAAATGCTAAAAATGATTGTCATTTTCCTAAAAGAACCACTTACAAAACTATTCAATAAGTCACTAGCTGAGGGAAAATATCCGTCAGCTTGGAAATATGCCAATATAATAGCAATATACAAAAATAAAGGCTCTGCATCAGATGTTAAATCCTATAGACCAATTAGCCTCTTGCCCAGTGGTTCAAAAATCTTTGAAAAAGTTGTATTTTATAGAATATATGCACATTTTGTTTCCGATAGCCTCATAACAGATCGACAGAGTGGTTATCAGCACCACCATGGAACTCATACACAGCTTATTTATTTAATCCACTCGTTGCATTTGTCTCTTGACAAAAACATGGATTTTTCGATAGTATATCTGGATATTTCTCGGTATTTTGACAAGATTTGGCATAATTTTTTTTTTTATTTGGCTTTTGGTGAAGTGCGAACAACAGTGTGGTTTAAAAGGGACCTTATTGCGTTGGTTAGAATCATATTTGTACAACAGAACACACAGCGTAGTCATCAATAATTATATTTCAAAAATACAAACTATTAATGCGGGATGCCCTCAGGGCTCAGTATTAGGTCTCCTGTTGGCATTAATTTACTTGAATGACTTAGATGGATCAACCGAAAATGAGCTATTTTTATTTGCTGACGACACTATTTTATTTAAGCCCCATGTCCATAACTCTGCAGAAGCAGAGATGTCTCTTCAAAGAGACCTGGACAAAATAAAACAATTTGGGGACAAATGGGCGATTACCATCAACTCATCAAAAACCACACAGCAAACCTTTACAAATCAACATATCGAAAATCCACCATCACTTAAGTTTGGAAGTGATACCATCCCCATAGTAACAAATCACAATCACCTTGGTTTGAATATATCCAGTGACCTCAGGTTCCTTTTCCACATAAAAGAAATTGTTAAAAAGGCAAATGCGGCACTGGGGCCACTTTACCCAATAGCAGCGCACATTCATAAACAAACCTTACAACAAATTTATGTGACGTATATAAGACCAATATTTGATTACAGTGATGCAGTATATCATGGGCATCTGACTGTCACTGATTCCTTAAGCCTAGAAAAGATTCAACATCGGGCAGCCAGACTAATAACTGGAGCTTTCCGCAGGACCCCCACAGACGCTTTGCTGGAGGAATTAGGCTGGACAACATTAAATACTAGAAGAGAAATCAGTAGCTTAAATATGTTCTATAATATCAAACAAAATGCTCCTCAATATCTTCTAGATGTGATTACAGACACACGGCACTAAATTACAGCCCGCAATCTTAGGAACTCGAGTAACATAACTTTACCATCAAACCGTTTGTCCTCCTTTCAAAATTCATTTTTTTCCGGCTACCATCCGACGGTGGAACAGGTTTCCAGAATATGTCAAAACAATAGCATGTAATCGTTTCTTCAAACAAGCAGTTGCTAAGATGTATGATTTGACTAAACCGCCATTATACTACAGCTTAGGATATAAAATAAATAACATTCTACATACTCGACTAAGACTTGGCATGTCTAGCTTGAATGATCACTTGTTCAGGATAAATTCCCCTCAGGTTGACTCACCGCATTGCAACTGTGAACCAATTGCTGAAACAGTCAAACACTATTTATTTTTCTTCCCTCAGTATATTTTGCCAAGAGAAGAGCTAGAGAAAACGCTTCTAAATTGGATAGTAGATTGCAATAAATTAAGTATTAGCGACAAACTAGCTGCAGTCTTGTACGGTCATACTTTGCATGAGGCTGCTGGTCTGGCTGTGGCTGCATCTGTGCAGAAGTACGAGTATATAAGAACTTCAAAACGTTTTGACAGCTAAATGCCACGGTTTGATGATGCATTTGACGTAAGTGACGTTTTATAAATCAATTGGTGGTTATTGTACGGCCGTGGTTTAATGTGTATAACCAGGTCAGAGGGAGGCACGGAGGGGAGGGGAGGGGTAGTGTATGTGCGTTGTGTGTGTATATTATATATGTATGTGTATGAGTGGGAAATGGTGCCAAGATATAAGCACTTACGTGCACATTCCCACCATATCTCCGTTTGTATTGTTTTATTTTTGTTTTGCTTTCAACACACCATGATGATGATGATGATGATGTTCAATTGTTCATCACATCACCATCATCATCATATATGTATTTGCCTCGACAGATGAAATTCAGGATGGACACATTGGTACACATTGCACTCAAAGCAAAGGGATTGGTGCACAAGCTTTCACTTAAATCAGAGCACCTATCCCTGTAAGCATGCAACGCTAGTCGTTTACTACTGACCGTCACACCGGTGAGTTGGTCTGAGAGACCGTCGCAGGCTGCCTAGTCGCGCCACTATCCGGGGCGCGGACGCTGCGGTTTAACCCTATTTGTAACAGGGAGGGGGAGGGGAAAATCAGGTTTTTCGCAGATATCTCCAGAACGACTTGGAGCAGCCCCATTCAATTTTTTGACTTTTCCCAAAATATATTTCCACATATGGAGTCAAAATATCGAGCTCTTAACCTGAACAGAGAGGCGGTTCCAAGGCTTCTTCTACCTGCCTCAAGTATGAAGGAGTAAGTTCGGTTTACGGTGATGTAAACAAGTGCAAATTAGTTGATGTTAATGAAGTATCATACAAATTGCATGGCAGAGGCGGTTTCAGGTACTTGAAAAGGGGAGCTTTCCAGGAAGTATGCAACGCTTGTCGGGCAGTCAATAGAGCGATGTAAGGGGCATTTATTACCGAGCTGGCGCAAATCACCCGTGAGGTTTCTCGTCAACTTACTAGACAAATTTACATTTTACCAGGACCGACCCGGCCAGACCCGGCCAGACCCGGCCATACAGACGCTTTTCGGAAACTAATAACTTTAGAACCACTGCTCCAATTGAGATCGGGTTTTCACCATTAGATAGGACCATCAAATCAATTTTGATTTTGGTATGATGCGTTCTGATAGGAGTGGTACCACAGCGCGTGGCACACGCAAACGTGTAAATGAACAAAAAACATTCTTGATAAAAAATTGCACTATTATTCTAAGCATTCGTTTGTATACGCTGACGTATGCAGCGTTCAGGACGTGCTCCCTGTTGGCGGATTCGAGAAAGGAGATCATGAACAATTTAATAAAACTTAATTTTTATGTTGGCATGCATGGAGCCTGGAGGCCTGGTAATTTGTATGGAGGACTACAAGGACAAAAAAGACTATGTGTTACTACCACGTGTGCTTCCGTACCGTTTCATATTTCAAACCTGTTTTAGCTTTACCAGTGCGCGCCCGCTCGGTCATCACCCAAAAAGGAGTTTCACTGGTAGCTATGAAGATTTAAAATATTAAATACAGCTTCTCCTTCCATTATTTGCATAATGTATTACATATAGAGTTGCAGGGGTGTGTTCAGGCACGGTAAAATGGGGGTGACTGGCATGGTAATGACGATATGCCAGCAATTGCGGCGCAATAGACGGTTAGTTTATAATGATATATGCGCATATGAGGCCAAGAGAGGGAATAAAGTAATTTGTTGCAGAGGGGCGCTCAGGAATGGAAGAAAGGGTGTCATATTATTGCATGGAAATTAAGATGCATGGGCCTACAATGACATAATATACTGCAGTTTTTGGATGAAACACGCACCAGAGGGTACTCTACGAACGATTATAAGATAATAAGCGAGTCCAGGTAGGGTAAAAAGGGGGTAAGCAATGTGAATTGAAGTTGTAAGTGAAATAGTCACTGTTGACTAGTTAGTATCATAATGGCGGAGAATACACCTATCAAAAGGTCTTGCGCCTCCCCAGTATGGATCCTGGCTACGCCTATGATGAAGTGCAACATGCAAAAAGGAACTATCTATGATCAGTAACTTATTTATGTTGCTGGGTAGCAACTTGCCTGCGGTTAATATTTTATCTATTTGACCTGCCTTTTTCACTAACCTGGCACTGGCACTGGCACTGGCATCTAACCTGGCACTAACCTAACCCTGACATTTTAAAAAAGATAACAAAACTGGTTTATTACGCATTTAATTCACCCCCATATTGAGTTACCTGCAAACGCCTATGATTTTTCCATTTTTCCTAAGTCGCTGCTTATATCAATCTCCAATTTAATCTCTATCGATCCCCATTGGTTCCTTTAAAATCGGTTGATAAACGTGACAGCTGTGTTGGATCAAAAATACCTCTAAGATTTGTAGTTTTTGCACCCTGTTGCACCCCTATACAAATGTATTATTTTTTCCTTTTTAGAAATGTAGATCGTGTTGAGGGGAATCAAACGGCGTTTGATTTTTGAAAATCGGACGGGTGGATCTCGAGATCTCCGGGGGCGGAATTCGCCCCCCCCCCTGTTACAAATAGGGGTAGCCAGGAGCCTGTTACAAATAGGGTTAACTATTGCTCGAGATGTCCAGTTTGTATGATGAAATTTGGGAATTCGGAGGCGACCCTGGAACCATCGCTGGCGCTGAGATCCGTGCCGTGGAGCAGTATGTCTAACTGGGGGAGTGTGTGAAGTTCTGTGAAATTACATTGTAATATGTCTGATATGTTTGCGAATAATTGTATTCTGTGCTGGTAGTACTGCGGGCATTATAGTGTAAAGTGAAGTGTGTCTTCTGAAGAATGGCCACAGGCACACTGTGGGCTCGGACATTTGTGAATTTGGTATTGGTGCGCGTTGAGGGGAGACATATCCGCCCTTAACTGAGCATGGAAACAATTACCTTTTAACCCGCACCCCGCTGGGGTATTCAGCCGAACAATTCGCTGGCGGGGGGCAGATTCTACAATCGAAAGCTCTCAATGAGACGCATCTAAAGCATACACAAAATTGTCAAAATAAGGTCACATGTCAGGTCACGGTCAGGTCAAACGCCAAAATCGAGATATTTTAATTGATGGGACCAACTTTCTATTTAACCCTCGCCCGGGTAGAGGGGGGGGGGGGATGTCACCCCCTCTCGCTTCTTCAAAAATAACTCTCGTAGTTTCCAACCGATTAAAATGAAACTTGCAGTACCCTACTGTTGAAAAATTTGACACATACTCTGAATTTGTATTAACTTCTAACCCACATGACCCGTGACCTATAGTCTGTTTCTCAAGGTCATGTCAGGCGCAACTGGCGTCCCGTAGTATCGATGCTTGTAACTTGTGCAGTTTCCGAGTGTTTGTTGTTAAGGAACATATGCACAGGTGGTTCCAGGTGACAGTTGTGGTATCCACTGAGATTGTGACCTCGATTGACTTTTTCAGAGATCAACCGAGTCATTGACCTCCGATGACCTGAGATGTTTTTGTTCGGCCTTCTGGCGGTTTCTAGGACACTTTGTGGCGCTGATTTCAAATTTGGGATCCATTTTACATAATTATATGTTCCATTGGGGTCATGCGCTTCCACAGGTAAACCGAGGTCATTGACCTCAGGTGACCTGACATGGCCTTTTTGGAATTTGGCAGTTTCTAGGACATTCTGTGACGCTGATATCAAATATGGCACCCATTAAGCATTATGACATGCTAATTAACGATTCTAGCTCGAGACAAACCAATTTATACGCATTTACAGTTTTGATGACATTTGGGTCATTGGCATGATCTCAGAGGTCATCTAATGACCCAAAACCTTAAAATCGGGTATCAGCGTCTTTCTCTTGTCACAAGCAACACACTCGTTTTTTAATAGAAGCTTTAGCTCAATTAGGGACGAAACGCTAAGGGGTTGGAGGGTCGTACCCCCCCCCCCCCCCCCGCCTCCCACCCGAACACGTAGTGATTTTGCCCTACCCGGGCGAGCGTTAAAGCGTTAGATTGCGACTATTACCGCACAAAGTGCTCTCAAAGGTATGACACATCTCCTGCATAAGAGAAAGGGAAATTGTAAGCAAAGGTCAAGGTCAAGTTCAGGTCACAAAAGGTCACTATTGGCAAGAGGTCTACGAAAGTCATGTGACACATGTTTTATGGGTTACTCGAAGGCCTGCAATTTATATAGCCAGCTAAGTTATATAGCCAGCCAATGAGAAGACAGCTAATTACCGAGCGGGCGCGAAGCGCCCGTGAGGTTTCTCAACTTACTAGACAAATTTACATTTGATCCGGCCCGAACCGGCCCGAACCGGCCGTACAGACGCTTTTCGGAAGCTAATAGCTTTGCAACCACTGCTCCGATTGATATCGGGTTTTCACCATTGGATAGGAACATGAAATAAATTTCGATTTTGGTAAATTGCATTCTGATAGGGGTGGTACCACAGCGCGTGGTACATACAAACGTCGAAATTAACAAAAATCATTATTGATAAAAAATGGCTTGATTTATATAAGCATTCATTTATATGATGAAGCATGCAGCGTTCAGGACGTGCTCCCTTTTGGCGGATTCGAGAAAGGAGATCACGAACAATTTAATACAACTTAATTTTTATGTAGTTTGTCCCAGGGAAGCAACAGATACCGCTCGGTTACCGCCGATTAAGGCGTTTTACTGGTTGATATGGCCACCCAAAGCGTTCGCTGCCCATTAACCGGTCCGATGTAGGTATTTATTTTAATAAAACTAAGCATATGACACATTACTGTCATTGATTTATATAGCCAGCTAATTTATATAGCCAGCCAATTCGTTCGCTGCCTATTCTCCGGTCCGATTTATATGTTATGAAAGCGATTTGGACAGAACTACAAGGCAAACTTAAGACATAAACACTAAACGATGGGTACATTACTGCATACAACTTTACATGTACTAAGCAAAACCATTCTCGTTCTGCCCCTGTTCATTTCCTGTCCTGTTCCCGTTCCGTTCTTTCACAGTCTCTGCCAAAACAGTTTAGCTGTTTAAAGGGAATAGTCGACCTTAACGTGTGGTTTTAAACTGAGATAGCAGAATTGTATATTGGATATATAAATCATGTGATCCACGGTTTGTTTTTCCCAAAACTCTACCTCAACGGCTCTAGGGAAGATTTGCGAACGAATCGCCGAGGTTTATACCAGATGGGAGGTATATACCCGATTGACGGTGACGTCATAGCATTATAGCCAAGATTTTATGTTAAAGTTAATCGACCTTGGCTCTATTTCGCCAAACTTTGGGGCCTTGGAGACTGACGGCTGCGGAATTTGGAATGTAATATTGCGATCAGTCAAGAACCCGAAAAAGCAAGCAGGAAACGCTACCACAAAAACCGCGATTTGATGATCACCATGAACCAGTTGTCTACGAGATGGTCTGGGGGGTCCGGGGGAAGCCCCCCGGTAGGTTCCGCAGCGCAGCGAGCGAATGCGAGCGGAGCGTTCTAAACGTGGGTCCCTGCGACCATAATTGCTGTAATGATTAGGTCAGGTTCGATTATGTTATTACAATATTGTTTCCTGCCACTCCCTGGTCCATGGGGATCGTCAAATCGATGTTTTTTGGTAACGCAACGCAGTTTCCAACTTGAATTTTTCGGGGTCTTCACTGATCGCAATATTACATTCCTATGTACACGAACTGGCACACATGAGCGCACTGTTTGCCTAATTCGATTCACTATAAACTCGGGAGGTTTGACGCGTTTGTGACGTACACCTGAAAGTGACGTAATGTTGTATAATATTTTATTTCATCAAAATGTCCACAGTTCCCAAGTTTGATGACAAATTAATAGCAGAATCGTTATCTGCGTACTCTGTTTAGTCATTTAATAGCATTTGCTCGAATATACCAAGGTCGTATATTCCCTTCAATTGCCGGAAATATGTCATCCGGCTTCAAACAAAATATCCCAGACGGAGGTGCCACGTCAAGCCAGTTAATTGTTGAAATATCAGCGATGGTATTTATTCCGACGCTAATATTGCGTTAGCAAACATTCACGTTTGTCTTCATCATAAGTTACCTATTAGCAAGAAGCTAAATATTTTGGAAGGATATTGGTCAGTAAAGACGGCGCTATCCGGCTGTATACATTTTTTGTTCAAATTCGTCCTGGTTTTATCCTTTACGGTGGTGTAAAGAATGAGTTTGTAAAAAACTATTGAATTTCAAGTTTAACGCCTGGCAACTGGCCTAAATATCACTCAAACAGCTTTGTGTTGCGATATAATTTGAAGACGGTATGGTATCTTGCAAAGTGGTGCCTGTCACAGCGTTCTATGTCCAACAGTTTCCGAGCACCAATTGAAATACTGAAAAATGCTCTAAAATGGTGATTTTCTTATGTAAGTGGTCATAACTTTTTACGTTTTACGTTTCTCGAACCTTCGTTCTAAACGACATGTCAAACGCAAGAACAATCTATTTTCTATCGGATCCTTTTATCGCATCTCGTTGTGGCCCTCGGTTACCGAGCTATCGGCCCGGGATCAACGCTGCGTTTGCCCGTTTCCCGCGATTTCTGAATTTTTCGTTTCCCATGTTAACCAATGGCAGTGGTTTGGCGCGTGCTGCGGCCGACCCCGCTGTCGGATCGACTTTTAATTTTAATACTATGGTGCCACCGGACCTGCGTGCCAAATTTCACGCACCTAGCTGCAACCGTTGTTGAGTTATTAGCCCATTTGTAGATGACACGTGTATGCACGCACGCACGCACACACGCAGGTACGCACGGACATGTTATAATTAATAAGATGGATTGTACACGTATAATTCGACAGTAGTTGCCATTTTCACAACCTGACCACATATAATGACCCTTAGGTGAAGCTTAGGTCAAGGTCAGGTCACATATGGGAAACAAATTAAATTGATTAATCTAAATAAAAAAGTAAGATGAGAGTGTTGTGGCGTCTGGATTGAAGGATCTTTTCAAGGATAATATTCGGTTGAGGAACAGTGTTTGTGTGTTTGCATTACGGAGTGTTCTGCCGGTTTCAGTCCGTCTAGTGTCAGGTAACACTGTTGTAATGTAGCCAGGGATCGTTTCTTGTTCGCTTAGGAGTGTTCTAGTAGAACATGAGTTTGTGCATACTACGTCTATATAATATCGAGTCTGTTAATATTTGGCAAATTATCTAACTCCGTTCAATACCCTAACGATGGTCCTCCGCCCCTGGCTTTTTGCAGATGAATTTCATCGATTAGACGTCATATCGCAAATGGAATCATCTACCAAACTACGTACACCCGCAGGACAGGTATGCACCTTCCCGATGGAGCGTCACAACTGGTGTCTAGTAGTTGGACGCACACGAGTTGCTGTAGCCATTGTTTGCGTGACAATGGCGACTGACGGTCGTAACGATGGCGTGTTCACGTCACACGGCGCCCCATTGGACGCCGGTGAGAAATTCTCACCAGTCGAATCGCTATTCATATGCACGGTTCGGTAAAGTCTTATATAGAGCGACCGCTGCTCTGTGCCTAGTGCTGCCTAGTATGGGAGTGACAGGTGAATACACGAGTATTGTTCCGGCTTTTATTCTGTAATTATTTTAGAAGTCCAGAATCTTCATTTTGTCGAGCAAACGATGCCCTTTGTAATTACCGAGCGGGCGCGAAGCGCCCGTGAGGTTTCTCGTCAACTCACTAGACCAGTAAAGCGCCTTAATCGGCGGTAACCGAGCGGTATCTGTTGCTTCCCAAGGTAACTTAATAACTCCTGGGACAAACTACATAAAACATTAAGTTGGTTAGAGCTGCTGCGAGGAACATTATTCTTATGATTAAAACCATTAGGGTTGATGACCTTAACCTCGATTTATAAAAACGTTAAATTACTGATAGACTGTATTGATATTTCGGCCACAGGCCTTTGTCAAAATTACATATGAGTGAATACAATGTTTACATGAATGACAATGATTCAAAATATGTGCATCGAATTCGTCGCCGAGTTTTAAACATTTTCAGGTAATTCTCGTGATCGCATTTTTCGCAATTACGTCCATCTACGTGACGGCGATTTTGCACTCCTTGGCTAATCATGCATCTAGGTAAAGTCACAATCATACACAAACAGACTCAATAAGCTCACCTTTCTAATATAGGCACTTATACAACACATCACATCCCCCCCCCCCTAATGAATGTACATTCATAAGCAAACGCAATCATAACTGAAGTTCATACCCTACACTCTCTGAAGCTGAAGCTCATACACATCACCACAAATCATGCCATCCTCCTGCTTTCTATCCGATATACATACGACACAATCACATCTATAACTCTACACAGTTCTTTCAATGTACGCACTATACCGCACGCATAATTGGCCATGAGGATCCCTGGGTATTTAATGAAGGCGTCACTCCCCTAATCATAATACTTTCAGCAATCTTTCTATCTGGGTGATCCTGGGCTCTGTAAAGGATGTTTAAATCTAGAAAATCGGGGTCGGTAAGAATATCGTCTTGATGGTGCACGTTTAAGATATGATCTCCAAAAGGGGTGTTGGCGGTTTTGTTTATGGCGTCGCGTCGATGTTCGTTGTAGCGTAGTCGGACTGGGCGCATGGATTCACCCACATAGGATCCTCCCCTCCCCTGTTGTCTGCATCGCTTACAGCGGATCTCATATACGACGTTTTTTGGGGTGCAATCACCTTTGAAGCCTGACCTGCAAAGATGGCATCTGCGCCCCCCTGGGCAGCTGGGTTTACAAATAGAAGATTTAACTAGTGATTTTTTTCAGTTTGTTGTCGTTCTTCCAAGCTAGACGTACTCGGAATTTTGACTTTTTAATGACATGTTTTACTTTCCATAGGAGCTGTTCATCTATATATGGTAGGGTTAGGAAACCGTCCCCTGTATCCACCTTTTCTTTTTGCCGGTCTTCTCTCCCCTTACTTCTTTTCTTGCCCCTCCCCCTCCCTGCCCTGCTCCTAGAGATCCGCTGTAAGCGATGCAGACAACAGGGGAGGGGAGGATCCTATGTGGGGGAATCCATGCGCCCAGTCCGACTACGCTACAACGAACATCGACGCGACGCCATAAACAAAACCGCCAACACCCCTTTTGGAGATCATATCTTAACCCGCGCGGCGCTGGGGGGGGGGTAAATTTTACCCCCCCTCCCGGATTTTCTCCATAACTTGACAACTATGACAGATATCAAAGTGAAACTTACGGTAGCTTATGGTGCATCAATTCTACGTCTTCTGCCATTTTTTTTTTAATTTGTGGATTTTTTTTTGGCAGATAATGACGTTTTAGTGACGTCATGCCATGTCATTTTTGGTGAAAAAAACGTTAAATGTTTGAAAAATCGTAGAAAATAGCGTGTTCCTGCAAATTGCAAATAAAAGGCGTCAAAAGAAGGGATAAAACATTGTCTTTGACATGGCTATCTCAGATTTGCAAAATTTGGGGTTTTTGACCCCCAAAAATGCAAAAAACTGATTTATGGGGAAGAATTTCCACAAAAGTTTTTTGTTTGAAGATTTTCAAAAAAACGGAAGATATGTTAGAGAACCGAGTATGAACGATATTCAAACCAAATTTCAAAGCATTTTCTTTATTTTTGACTGACTTATGGCTCTCTAAGAACAAGTAACTCATGACGTCATTTTTTAACATTGCGTTTTTTGGCTTTTACTGCCCAGATATAGACAAATAAATGCCGCCACTGTATTTATAAGACAAAACTGGTCTAGAAACATGCAATGTTTATTTAGATTAATCAATTTCAAATTTTGACATTATTGTGACCTGAGGACGATTATGGTGTCAGGCTGTGAAAATGGCTGCTTCTATCGAATTATACGTGTAAAATAACCCATACAACATGTGTCGCATGGCTTTCGTAGACCTGTGACCTTGTGTGACCTGACCTTGACCTTGACCATTGCTTACAATTTCACTTTTACTTATGCGGGAAATGCATTATACACTCTGGAGCACTTTGTGAGATAATAGTTGCAATATAAGGCTTTGGATGGAAAGTATAGCCCAAAAACTCAAATACTTACATTTTACATTTGACCTGACCGTGACCTGACATGTGACCTTATTTTAAGAATTTCGAGTATGCATTCGATTCTTCTCGTTGAGAGCTTGCGATCGCCGCATTGCGCGTCTCGCTGCGGTTATTGGTTCGGAAGATACGAGGGGGGGTAAAATTTACCCCCCAGCGCCGCGCGTTCGGCTGGAGACCCCAGCGCCGCGCGGGTTAAACGTGCACCATCAAGACGATATTCTTACCGACCCCGATTTTCTAGATTTAAACATCCTTTACAGAGCCCAGGATCACCCAGATAGAAAGATTGCTGAAAGTATTATGATTAGGGGAGTGACGCCTTCATTAAATACCCAGGGATCCTCATGGCCAATTATGCGTGCGGTATAGTGCGTACATTGAAAGAACTGTGTAGAGTTATAGATGTGATTGTGTCGTATGTATATCGGATAGAAAGCAGGAGGATGGTATGATTTGTGGTGATGTGTATGAGCTTCAGCTTCAGAGAGTGTAGGGTATGAACTTCAGTTATGATTGCGTTTGCTTATGAATGTACATACATTAGGGGGGGGGATGTGATGTGTTGTATAAGTGCCTATATTAGAAGGGTGAGCTTATTGAGTCTGTTTGTGTATGATTTTGACTTACTATGTATGATTAGCCAAGGAGTGCAAAATCGCCGACACGTAGATGGAGGTAGTTGCGAAAAATGCGATCACGAGAATTACCTGAAAATGTTTAAAACTCGGCGACGAATTCGATGCACATATTGTGTATCATTGTCATTCATGTAAACATTGTATTCACTCATATGTAATTTTGACAAAGGCCTGTGGTCGAAATATCAATACAGTCTATCAGTAATTTAACGTTTTTATACATCGAGGTTAAGGTCATCAACCCTAATGGTTTTAATCATAAACATTAAGTTGTATTAAATTGTTCATGATCTCCTTTCTTGAATCCGCCAAAATGGAGTACGTCCTGAGCGCTGCATACTTCATCGTATAAATTAATTACCGAGCCGGCGCGAAGCACCCGTGAGGTTTCTCGTCAACTTACTAGACAAATTTACATTTGACCCGGCCCGACCCGGCCCGAACCGGTCCAAACCGGCCTGA
This sequence comes from Chirona hameri, assembly GCA_036785665.1. Taxonomy (NCBI): domain Eukaryota; kingdom Metazoa; phylum Arthropoda; class Thecostraca; order Balanomorpha; family Balanidae; genus Chirona; species Chirona hameri. Next base: position 21,630 of record JAXIVJ010008768.1, on the reverse strand, counting down.
ACCGTCCCGACCCGGTCATACAGACGCTTTTCTGAAGCTAATAACTTTGCGACCACTGCTCCGATTGAGATCGGGTTTTCACCATTGGATAGAACATCAAATCAATTTTGATTTCGGTTAGTGCGACGGTGCGTTCTGATAGGGGTTGTACCACAGTGCGGGGCACACGCAAACGTGGAAATGAACACAAATAATTATTGATCAAAAATGGCATGATTAATCTGAACATTAATTTTGTTATACGCTGAAGCATGCAGCGCTCAGAACGTACTCCCTTTTGTCGGATTCGAGAAAGGAGATCATGAACAATTTATAAAACTTAATTTTTATGTTGGCATGCATGGAGGCCTGAATTTTTTTTATGGAGGACTAAAAGGACTAAAAGGACTATGTGTTACTACCACGTGTGTTCCCGTACTGTTTCATATCTCAAACCGTTTTAACTTTGCCAGAGCGCGCCCGCTCGGTCATCGCCCAAAAAGGCGTTTTACTGGTGCTTATATAAATCAAGATATTATTTAATCAAGAATTATTTTTGTTCATTTCGACGTTTACATGTGCCACGCACTGTAGTACCACTGCATCCCTATCAGAACGCACCATACCAAAATCAAAATTGGTTTGATGGACCTATCGAATGGTGAAAACCTTATTTCAATCGGAGCAGTGGTGCAAAGTTATTAGCTTCCGGAAAGCGTCTGTACGGCCGGGTCGGGCCGGGTCGGGCCGGGTCGGGCCGGGTCGGGCCGGGTCGGGCCGGGTCAAATGTAAATTTGTCTAGTAAGTTGACGGGAAACCTCACGGGCGCTTCGCGCCCGCTCGTAAACAAATTTACATTTGACCCGGCCCGACCCGGCCCGACACAGCCGTACAGACGCTTTTCGGAAGCTAATAACTATGCAACCACTGCCCGATTGAGATCGGGTTTTCACCAGGGCCTCCTCTAGCATGTTAACTAGGGGAGCTGCGGCCCCTACCCCCCCCCCCCCCCCCCCCCTTCCCCTAGTGAAGCCACCAGCCCCTCCCCCAGTCGAGGCAAAATCGCGTCACTGGGGGGGGGGGGGGCACCTATGTATCATCGTATGTATATAAAATGCGAAATCGGTGGAGTAAATGAAGGCAAAAAATAAATACTTGGAAATTAAAAACGAGAGCGATACAATAAGTAAATACAACTCAGATAATAATTTTCTAATTTTACTGTAAATATCGCTCAGTTTCGGCGCAGAAAAGACGATTCTGACCAGTGTCTGGACAATGAACAAGTGCTATTTGGTGGCAATCGGCACAGTGGATAAGTTTGTTTCCTTTGCCAGGGACTGGGGTTCAAATCCTTCGACGGGCCTCTGAAAAGTTGACCCGGCCCCCAATACCTCTCGGAACAGGATGAGAGTTCCAATTATTGCCTTGGTTCCAAGAGAATGTAGCGCTTGGTCCACAAATGAAACCAAACCAGAGAAGTACTCTCGTATGTCACGACTGGTTGAGGGCCTGAGGTGGCCCTCAGTCGGTTAGAGGGCCCTGAGCCTGAATAGGACTCTGGCAGGTCTTGATAGGATCTTGAGCTGGTCTGAAAGGGTCCACGGTCAGCCTGGGGGTGCCCTCGGTCGGTCTGAAAGGGCAGGCAACCGCCCTAAGAAAGGCCCTCGGCCGGTCTGAGAGGGTATTGCATACCCTCTCAGGCGGGTATGAACCCCTCCAGGCGGCCGGAGGGGTACATTGATCGTCTGAGATACCCCAGGCTGATCTGAGTTGATATTTTCCAGATCTGAGAGGGCTTTATGCCCATCGATCTGAGATCGATGAGCTGCGGCCTTGCCCGGTTGACCTATCACAACCTCATATTTTTCCTTTTGCCAACATGTGTAGAATTGATATAAGAGAAGGTACTGCAAGTTTGGTGTCGATACCGGTGTTCGTTTAGGACTTATTGCAAAATAACGGGGGGGGGGGGGCAAAAAATAGCCCCCCCCCTCCCCAGTAACTCGCGGGTTAAGGTCCTCAGAAGTCATCAAAGGTAAAATTTGGCATCTTGTGGACTCTGCCCCAGCGCCTTTTATCGCTTCGGGAACTAAGATCGCTGGAAAAAAACGGAAAAACAATCGATAACTCTTGAAAAAAATGTCCCCCATTTAAGAACACCCCAATCGTTAAGCTTTAGGAAGTCACCAAAATGTTATGCTGGCTATTTGCTAAATAACAATTTTTAGTCAATAATTCTTTACATAATAAAGATGACAATTATTTTAACATCATCGTGTTTGACTCATCAAGGTGCTTTCAGTCACACCAAGCAAGGCGGGGTTTGGTCAATCAAAACTTTGATTTCAGGTCAAGGTCATGTCATTTATCCATTTAATTGTATTCACTAAGATATTATTATAATGTTCTGGTGTGTTTAGTAAGCCGAGTGCCAGACATGAAGTTTTCTACCAATTGAGCTTAAGTCCCGATTGTGCAGAAAATTTTGCGAGTTCCTCTGTAGCCCCTATTAAGGAACGCTCAGAGCTGTCTAAGAACAATATTGTATCGTCTGCATATTGACTGATGCGTACTTCTGTGTTAGCACCAAGATGAATGCCCGTTAGTTTATTTGAGGTTGCTATTTGTTTTGCTAGGATCTGAACGGCTATATTGAATAGATATCCTGAGACGGGATCGCCTTGCCTTATACCTCTATGTAGGTATATTTGTTCACCTAAAAAGCCATTTATTGATATACGGGAGAAGTTTTGTTTGTTTAAGTACATTATATGAATTATTTCTATGAAGTTATTTCCGAAATTCAGTTCTTCTAGAACTGCTCTCACGTACTGTCATGATACCGTTTCGAAGGCAGCTTCAAAATCTGCGGCCATTATTACACCTGCTTGATTAGTCTTACTTATGTGTGCTATTACATCGTACACTAGACGACTGTTCTCGCCAATATACCTTCCTTTGATATAAGCTGACTGTGATGAACTGATGATATGATCGATGACTTTCTTAAATCTGTTAGCGATGGCAGTTGAAATAATTTTGTAATCAACATTTATAAGCGAGATCGGACGCCATTCTTTGAGTGAGTGAGATGGTCGTCCTGCTTTCGGTATCAGAGTTATAATGCTTTCTCGATTTGTTGTTAGTAATTCTCCTCGTGAAAAACTGAACTTTAAAGCGCTGTGCAAGAAAATACCCAACTGTTCCCAAAAGCAACGGAAGAAATCTTAAGCATTACCGAACGATGCTGGTATGTAGATATTTGTGATCGAGGCGTTTTTTGAAATTACTGCACGAGCGCAGCGAGTGCAGTAGTTTTGAAAAACGCCGAGATCACAAATATCTACATGCACAGCAGAGTTTGGTAAGTCTTTTACCGTATGCCGCCATCTGCTGAGCCTTTCATATGTATAATCAAGAAAAACCATTCTTTGATTTATGCCATGGATTTTTTGATAGTAGCTCAGATGAAGAAACAAAGGACAAAATCAAAAACTTCGTTGAAGGAGCCAGACCGACAGAAACAAAACGAAAAATCGAGTTCTGGGTGCGTCAGCTGCAGGACCATATTCACTCCACCGGACAACAAAAGGACATGTTGGAGATGAACAAAAAAGAACTAAATGATGCCATGGATACGGCAGCCTGCGGCAATGCCAGTGCCAGCGTAGCACCAAACATACCATGCGTCATAAACATAAGCCACTGCAACTCTGTAACCATCAACAACAAGTAGTGTGAGGAGTGTCCGATGACGAGCGTCTTGTTTTTGACACCTTGTATGTCCAAGTCAAATACATTTGTTGTTACAGATCCTGCCTATAAGATGCATTTGGATTGTTTTCGTAACACTGATAACATATCGTGGTAGTCAAAACATCTTCGTAGACAGACATAACAAAAATATCTACCATCCAGCAGTGTTTTAACGTACATACCAAAACCTAATGTAATTTCAACATGTTAGCAAACAATAGCGTCAGTATAATCTACGGCAGTGCGGTATGCCAGTGCATAATGCGGAAAATACCACACTCCACGCGCTAATGCTTTTTACATTGCTCGGCATATGGTAAACTGAAAATCCATTACTACCTGGTGTCTTTCCTTTCTTCATGTCTTGTAATGATGTTGACACTTCCTGGAGGGTAAGTTCTGCATCTAACGAGACTTTTTCGTCTTCGGTCAATTTTTCTGTAATGTTACTTCTAATAAAATCTAAGTCAAAATCAACAGCGTTCTGAACAGAGTATTTCTCCTGCAGGGTCTAAGTGAACAGCGACAAAATCGCGTCTGATTTAGTTATTGTTTGGCCTTCATTCTGTAAATATTGTATGCATTTTTTGGCAACGTTTCTTTTTTCCAACGATACAAAATATTTGGAACTTCTTTCGCCTTCTTCATGCCACTGCGTTCTAGATCGTATGATTAACCATTCTATATGTGGTTACCTATGATCTTCTAGCTCTTCCTTAGCTTTACATAGGAGTTGCGCATTTGTATCGCATTTATCGTTATTAAATATGTTATGTGCTATTTGTACTTTGTTTGTTAACTCTGTATCTTTCAATCGTCGCTTGCGAGCCTTTTTTACAGTATTTCACTGTTTCTCCTCTGATAAGCATAATAAGCGTTTCATAGAAAAGACTGCCTTCAACTGTAAATTGTACAGAGTGGTAATTTCTGTCGTCCGTTACGTATTCCTCATCATATACTGGGACAGCATATTGGAATACTGTATTTTTTTACGGTTGTTTTGATTATGTTTATGTATTCAGAATCTCGCAAGACGGATTCGTTAAATTTCTAGATCCTGGGCCCTTTTCTACCTCTGTTAGTTGCATTTTCATTACTACTAAACAGTGATCTGTCCTGTAACCTGGCTTGATTGTGACGTCCCACACAGAAGTTATCAGCTGGGCGTTTACAAAGAGAATCTGCCGCATTTAAGAGGATTATTTCGCGTCCAAGTATATTCTAATTTCTCCGGGTTCCTTAGTCTCCAGATATCAACAAGTGCGTTGCCATTTATGAAGTTAATGAATACTCGTTTTGCGTTTGTATTATATTCACGAGCGTAATTGAAAGAATCAACATTAGGGTGGATAACAAAGTTGAAATATCCACCTATAATCGTGTGATCGGTGTTGAAAGACTCCAAATAACTCTTAATTGTGCGGTATAATTATGGATCATCTTCATTCGGCCCATACAAATTAGCCAATAACTATGTATGTGTACCTAACTTGCAAATGACGATTATGAAATTTCCGCATTCAGCGTGTTTAACCTGAATTAATTCGTGGTGTAGTGTATGTTTCAACATGATATGTTTCAACACAACATGTATGTTTCAACATGATTCTCCTCGGCTAAGATTTGTGTGGCATGAATGATAACTTTTCCCTTTCCACAAACTGTTAAAGTATTGAAATGAATTTTGGGTAAGATGAGTATCCTGAAGGAACAAAACACCATAGTCCTTATTTCTCAAGAAATGCAAAACATCTCTGCGTTTCTTTACATCTCTTAGGCCTCTGCAATTCATAGAAGCTATAGTTAACTCAAGCATTTCTGTTTAAAGCGTGTGAACATCGTTCACAGAAGGAAATGGAAAACATGAAAGCAGATTGCGTCGCGAGCTCGTGACCGAAGCGCGCGCGCGTGTGTGTGTGTGTGTGTGTGTGTGTGTGTGTGTGTGTGTGTGTGTGTGTGTGTGTGTGCGTGTGTGTGTGTGTGTGTGTGTGTGTGTGTGTGTGTGTGTGTCTGGTGATGCTGTGAGTGAATCAGTGCAGTGAGGCAAAAAGGAAAAAGAAGAAAAAAAGAGCTTTGCCTTGACAATTGTAACGAATAAGCCCTACGTGTATTTGAATAGGGACTTTAAAGCCGTTGACGTCATCTCTCTTTACCAAATGGTGATGATAGTCGACTTGTTTTAAGGTGAATCTTGGAGATATTTGCTACATTTCAATGGTTTGGCAATTGGTTTGTTTTGTATTCAAAGCGCCAGAAGTGTCTCGAATTAATTGTGCCCATACTTTGGCAGCGTAAAGGATTTATGTGTAGCTCTCTAGAACTCAATATGACGTCATCAACCCAAATATTAAAACTTAACTTTTTTATGAAATTGAGCATGTTTGCGAGAAACAAATGTCATAATCGTGTTCGGCAGCAATTACGTCATATTTTGCACCACAAGCGGCGTACATTTGACAACTTTTGGGAAGGTGGGACAGTTCCTTTAAAGATCGGTTTCCTTGCACTCAGTTGCATTACTCGTACTCCCATTACCGCTACGCTGTGTCATGCATACTTTTATAATTAATCATCCCCACTTTATCATCACTCTCATTTAGGTTACGTAACTAGGTATATTCAATGAACAAATTAAATTAATGGCAGTTAAATATTCATACAAATTAAATGGACTTGTACATAAAAACGCGCGTACGTCTACTTAACGTTTGCCTTGATCACAAATCCTCTACCTCGCGCTTGTTTTATATCATGAGTGACAATAGCAATACTTAGTTCAAAGATACAAATACCTACTGAGAAGTAATAACAAAATAATAAATAGCATAGATTACCTACTGAGAATAAAGGTCGAATAGTCATACATTCAGAAAAGAAGAAGTTCTGGAACTTGAAAAGGAAAAATTTGCGCGCCATCGGCGCGCATTTTAAGGCTTCAAACATTTCGGTGCCCGTTCTTCTCTTCATATCTGCTTCTGCGTGATATATAAAATTAAATGCAACTTTTGTGATTCATCAGACAAGTGTAATTCATGTGCCGTACGCGAAACCCGAAAGTACAAGATTTGGCAGGTGGATGTCCAAAGCCTATCATCGGGAAAAATGTGTGGGTGCCCCCCCCCCCCCCAGTCAAAATCTCATACGGGAGGCCCTGGTTTTCACCATTGGATAGGACCATCAAATAAATGTTGTCTTTGGTATGGTGCGTTCTGATAGGGGTGGTACCACAGCGCGTGGCACGCGCAGAAGTGGGGCAGGTCAAATCATCGCTTTGAGAGAAATATCGCGCTTACTGATACATCCCTTCATCAAACTGGACCACATTTGGCGCGCACGCCAAGAGCCAATGATGCCCCATAGGTTTCATGCCACTTCATCAAACTGGACCACATTTGGCGCGCACGCCAAGAGCCAAGGATGCCCCATAGGTTTCATGCCACTTCATCAAACTGGACCACATTTGGCGCGCACGCCAAGAGCCAATGATGCCCCATAGGTTTCATGCATAATTTAAAATTAAGGCTTGAATGCACGTAAGCACGTGGAAGAAATAAAGGTGTCGGGTTACACCCCTATGATATATCTCAGAAACTGCTAGGCCGATTATGGCGACATTTGGTGTGCTGCTCCCGACTGACATCTTAGCAATATTCCATATGAGGAATCGGAAGTTGCATGGCACGTGCGCACGTGAGGACCCCGTTTTACATCTTCGAAACTACTGGACCTATTGAGCTGAAATGTTGCATGTAGGTTAGGGGATGATTATTAGCTGCTTTAGACGTGCCGAGGCGTACACCAATAAGCACGTGCGCACGTGCGCCACCGTATTTCAGAGCTCGGAAACTACTGGACCTATCGAGCTGAAAATTTGCATCCATGCTTAGGAATGGCTGTTAGGAGGTTTGCGCTTGGCGGAACTTTTTTGTCGCTATGCACGTGTTCACTGCGCACGTGCGGACCACTATTTGCTATCTCTGAAACTACCTGCCTGATTCAGCTGAACGTTCCTATGCATACTAGAGTATAACCACCATACAACTATTGAACGTTTTACTCATCTTTGGGACACAGTCAATGCGCACGTAAGCTCCCGTATCGTTTCATATTTTAAACCTGTTATAGCTTTACCAGAGCGTGCCTGCTCGGTCATCGCCCAAAAAGACGTTTACTGGTGATATCTTGTTTAACACGCGCACGTCCAGGGGGTGATTTCCGCCCCCCCCCCTTCCGGTTTTTCATGAATAACGAAAAAATGGCGACGCAGTGCCGCCAAATTTGGCACAGCTGCTCAGGCATCAATTACCCACATGGTGTAACCATTCTTACCTTTGGTCATTTCAGGTCAGGTCACCAGGTCAAGTCAAGTGACCCCATCTACAAAAAGTTTGCGGTCGTGCCACAGCCAAAGTGATTCACCAAACGGGTTGAAACTCACAGGATGTCATCAGGTGATAAGTACATAGCATTCGTTGATCTCGAATTTTTCATATCGGTGACCTAAGGTCAGGTCGATTGCGTGACCTCCCCATTTTAAGTCAATGGGGGAAAATGAAACCACCTATAAATCCATAGGAAATGGCTAAATTTGACTAGCTTTCACCAGATCCACCACTCTTGTGCCAAATGCAAAGCCCTATGCCACATTTCTGTTCTTTGATCTCAACAAGGTCAACTCAGGTGACCCCAGGTCACGTATCTCCCAAGGGATGTGATGCTGATCATTGTGTGCAGCCTGATTATCTCACGCCTGAGATATTGCATTGCTGTGTGTGGCCAAGGGACAGCTCAACACGAGAGAAGACTGCTAAATGTGATCAACTTTGCAGCACGAGTTGTCACAGGCCTCAGAAAATACGGCCATGTGTCTCGCGCGCGGTACAAACTGCGTATGACTACACCGCGCCAAATGTGTGACCTAAGAACAATGATAATAGCTCATAGTGTACAGGCTAGCGGTGAGCCAGCAGAGCTTGCATCTCTATTCCAGACCAACGCGGCCGCCCGCGCCTGCAACCGAGTGACCCGCTCCGACCGTCAGCTGCGCCCGCCCGCTGTGCGCACAGCGACTGGCCAGCGGTCGTTTGCCTATTGAAGTGCAAAGCTTCTGAACGAAATCGATACTGACGTGAGGCGACTGGATCCAATTGGTTTTAAGCGTGCGGCAATATCGTCACTGGTTGAGGAGGTGTGTACTGTGTAGTGTATTTTATTCGAGTGTTCACTTGTGATTTCACCCTCACCCAGTTAAGTGTTTGTTTTTATTTGCATGACTAAGGGCACAGCATAGCTGTTGAGTGCCAGCTCGAGTCAATACAGTATGTTTTTTTCTTAATTAACTCTTTACCAAATCAAGGTGGAGCAATGGGGCTTTCACCATTGTATTCGGCTTGTCGAGACAAATCAATTGATGTAAGAGTTGGCCTTGACCTGACCTTGACCTGACCTCAGGTCAGGTTAGTTTTGGGACATGACCTAATTAGGTAACCAAATATATGATTCGACGCGCCTCAACGAGACAAACACAATGGTGAAATAATCAGTTTTGCTCTATTTTGTAAAAAGTTATTCCTTAAAAAATATTCGGCGAGTTTTATCATTTTCAGATTCAAGGGCTTCTGCTGACCTAACTATTAATCATAGGTCAATTTTGATGTTATAATAGTGACAGAAAATTCCATTTTCTTTCGAACATTTTTTCCCAGCGTCGCTAGCTCTTTTATTTATCGAGATATATACGGTTTTATCAAGGACACTCATATATAGCCGAAATTTGACATTTGGTGACCTCTGGTGACCTCAATATTGACCTGACCTAAACAAAGACCGAAATACTTTCGATAGAGATTGTCTCGAGCTATTTAATGCCGTTTTTGTTTGTTGCTACGTTGCGTAGTTTTCGAGATCTTATGGGGTGGGGTGGGGGGCGGAAATCAACCCCCCCCCCCTACCCCGGCCCTTCGTGGTTGGCGCGAACCCCCGGCCGTGCGCGTGTTAACCCTATTTGTAACAGGGGTGGGGGGTGGATTCCGCCCCCCTCATGTTTTTCGCAGATATCTCCAGAACGGCTGGTATCAGGCCCATGAAATTTTGGGACTTTTCATAGAATTGAATACCGCATTTGGAGTCAAAATTTTGAGTTCTTAACCTGAACAGAGGCGGTTCTAGGGTACAGTTTTGGGTGGGTTCGGAGGCGATATTTGGCGATAATACGGAAATGCGATCTTCACGGTTTCTTCGTAACTGCCTCAAGTATGAAGGAGTTACATCGGTTCACGGTGATTGCAACACGTGCAAATTAGTTGATGTTAATGAAATATCATTAAAATTTCATGGCAGAGGCGGTTTCAGGGGCTTGAAAAGGGGGGGTTTCCAGGAAGTATTCAATGCTTGGCGGGAAGCAAATAGAGCAATGTAAGGGGCATTTATAGTTATCAAGATGTAAAAGATAGCTTCTGCTTCCATTATTTGCATAATTTATTACATATAGAGTTTCAGGGGCGTGTTCAGGCACATGAAAAGGGGGTGACTGGCTTGGTGATGACGATATGCCAGCGATAACGGCGCAATAGACGGTTATCTTATAATTATATATGCACATATGAGGCCAGGAAAGGGAATAAAGTCTTTTTTCAGAGGCGCGCTCAGGAATGGAAGAAAGGGGGTCATATTATTGCAAGGAGACTAAGAGGCATGGGCGTGCAATGACATAACATACTGTAATTTTCGGATGAAACACGCACCACAGGCTACTCTACGAACGATTATAAGATAATTGGCGAGTCCAGGTAGGGTAAAAGGGGGGTAAGCAATGTTAATTGAAGTGGTAAGTGAAATAGTCACTGTTGACTAGTTAGTATCATAATAGCGGATACTATACTTATCAAAAGGTATTGAGCCGCCCCAGTTTGGATCCTGGATACGCCTATGATGAAGTACAACATGCAAAAAGGAACTATCTACGATCAGTAACATATTTATAGTGCTGGGTAGCAACTTGTCTGCGGTTAATATTTTTTCCAAATTTACCCCCCTTTTTCACTAACCTGGTACCGTCTATGGCAAAAAATAAGATTTTTAACTGTTTTTCTAATGTCACAATCACATAGCATTTCATTTATTAAAAAAACAACATCAAAAAATGGTTTTATTACGCATTTACTTCACCCCCATATTGAGTGACCAGCACACGCCTATGATTTTTGAATTTTCAAATGCCACTGTCATATATCAATTTCCAATTCAATCTCTATCGATTCGTATTAATTGTGTTAAAATCGGTCGATAAACATGAAAGCTATGTTGGATCGAAAATACCACTAAAATTTGTGGTTTTTGCCCCCCTGTTGCCCCCCTATACAAATTTAGATTTTTATTATTATTTAGAAATGTAGATCGTGTTGAGGGGAACCAAACACCGTTTCACTTTTGAAAATCGGACGGGTAGATCTCGAGATCTCCGGGGGGGGCGGAATCCGCCCCCCCCCCCTGTTACAAATAGGGGTAGCCAGGAGTCTGTTACAAATAGGGTTAACAGGTGGATCAGGTGGAAAATGAAGAAATGATATTCATGAACGCTTGTCATGAGAATAGTCATCAGTAAATGAGTAATGAGTGGTAGCAATGATAATAATACGCAAATTAATTTTATAACAATTCGCATGAGAACAACACCTGTTCCTCAATCGTTGCGCTGAGTGCATACATAATTTCGCATTCCCAGGGATTTATATTATTGAACATCATGCAAGGCCAGATCACTGACCTAGGATATCAATCAATCAAGATCAAGATCAATTGAACCAATGCTAGGAAACATTTGTATTCTCCCAACACGTCAGGGGAAAACGGGGTAGGGAGATCCCAGAATTTCTGGGATCTTCCCACCCGAAAACAAACTTTTTGCCGTTGTGGATTCACTAGATTCGCCAGTGTATTTTGGGGACTGAAACTTTTACGCACACATTGTGTTCAGCCCAAGTGCAACCCCAATCGAAAAAATAAAAAGCTACGCCTATGCGTAGTGGGTACAATTAGTATGTCAGTCTCAAAAACGTGGGCTTACTAAATGGGTATTACGGGAGACCACCGGTTCAAAATAACCTCATTCTGTTACTTTGGATACACCAACGTGTCTTATCTACGACGTTAAGATTGTCACGGTACTGACAGAGTAACCACTACTCTGTACGACCAATAACAACGATAATCAAAGTCATCGTCACGGTGCTTCAAAAGTGACAGTTTATTGAATTTCCACTCGGCCACCGTGGGCGTTGTCTACCGTCCCCCGTCTCAGCCGATATTAGGAGGCCTCGACGAGATACACGACCAACTTCGCGCAGCTGCCGCCACTGGTAGACCCGTCTTTTGTCTTGGTGATTTTAACATCGACCTTCTGCGTCCTCAAACTCCCACTGTGCGCCGCTATATTTCAATTTTAAATGATTTGAACCTTTGTCAACTTGTTGTCACTCCCACCCATCTGTAACCGACCGCCACACTCCTTGACCATATAATCACCAGTATGCCGGATCTGGAGAGCGCCGTCTCGGTGCCACCGGTACCGATTGCAGACCACCTCACCACCATTCTTCGCGCGCCCTTCAGGCGTCAGCACTCGCGCCCTACGCCTTTCCGAGCTCGCCCCTGGCGCAAAGTAAATTGGGACGCGCTCAGTTTACATCTGCTGCTGTCAGACTGGGACCCGTTATACCGGGCCGCTGACATCGAGGGGAAGTTGGAGGCGTTCATGCGTGTATGGTCGTCTGCCATCGATGTGCACTGTCCCCTGAAAACTGTGACCCCACGTCGCCCACGCTGCCCGTGGTTGGAGGGTAACCACGAGCTGCGCAGTGTAATGCGTGAGCGCGACCGGGCCTACCGGGAATGGCACAGGTACGGTACGGAGACCGCCCTTATCGAGTATCGGCGGCTCCGAAACCGGGTTAAGAGTTGCTGTGCCCAGGCGAAACGCGACTTTCTGTGCGCGACCATGCTGTCTGATCGTGCGAGTTTCTGGCGCGGGATCCGTGAGTTCGCCCTTCGACCCACGAGAGGAGGCGGCGGCGCCGAGGATATGCCGATGGACCGAGCTGACGACTTCAATCGCCATTTCGCCTCAGTCGGGCCTAAGATAGCTGCCGAGCTGGCAGCCGGCTGCCACAGCGTGCCACCTCTCCCTCCGAGACCACCGTGCGTCACCACAGCCCAGCTAGTCTTAGAACCGGTGACCTTACCCATGCTTTCTAGTGCCTTGAAAGAACTGTCCTCTTCTAGGGCTGTTGGACTCGATGGTGTGCCGCTACTTGCATTGAAAAACTGTTTCGCTGTCTTAGGGCCTCACTTGCTTCATCTCGTCAACACTTCTGTCATCACTTGCGTCTTCCCAAGTGACTGGAAAATTGCCTCAGTTCTCCCTCTTCATAAATCTGGGCCTCGCGATGCTCCTGGCAATTTTAGGCCGATATCGATTTTATCAGTGTTGTCAAAATTATGCGAGAAGGTTGTATGTACGCAGTTGTCGGCGCATCTCGTTTCCCACAGCCTGTTGGCGCCTTCACAATACGCGTACAGGCCGTGCCACTCGACGGAGGATGCCGTGGTCGACGCTGTGGAATGGATGACGCGCCGGATCGACGCGGGACATGTCGTCGCCGTCACCTCCGTCGACCTTAGTAGAGCCTTTGACAGCGTTGACCACGGTGTCCTCCTGACCAAGCTACAGTGGTACGGCATCGATCCCCGATGGTTCCGGAGTTACCTCGATGGTCGGCTGCAGGTGGTGAGAGGCGGATCACTATCCCTTCCTTTATCCCAGGGCGTCCCTCAGGGGTCCCTCGTGGGCCCACTCCTCTTCAGCATCTTCACGAACGATCTTGCATCGTACCTTCCTCACGGGCGTCTGGTGTCCTACGCAGACGACACCCAGCTCCTCGACTCTGCCCTCCCAGCACACCTATTCCTACTAAAATCCCGCCAGGAGGATACCATCATTGCGGTCCAATCCTACTTCACTGCCAACTCCTTAAAGATGAACCCCACCAAGACCACGCTCCTCCTTGTCGGTACTCCTCAAGCCCTTAAAAAGACTCCATCCTTTCAGCTCAACATCTCAAACCACACACTCAATCCCTTGCCGTCCGTGAAGATGCTGGGGGTCACCATGGACCGTAACTTGTCCTGGGAGGAGCACATTTCCAATTTAGTCAAAAAGTGCAACTCCATCCTGTTCTGTCTATATCAAATTCGTCACCACCTCACACCCGAGACCCGCCAACTCCTAATCCAGACACACGTGTTCCCCCACATACTGTACTGCCTCTCCGTCTGGGGCGGGGCCGCTGACTGCCACCTCAGCCGGGTACAAAAGGTGATAAATTTCGCGGCAAG
>JAXIVJ010008768.1:0-2500 GCA_036785665.1 Chirona hameri | reverse complement strand
GACCAGTTTCAGACAAAGTGCGGCCAAAGGTATGATATATATCCCACATGAGCTAAAGTTAGATTGTTAGCTAAGGTCAAGGTCAAGGTCAGGTCACAAAAGGTCACTATGCTCAAAATATCTACGAAAGTCATGCAACACATGTTTTATGAGCTATTTTCCACGTATAATTCGATAGTGATAGTAATTGTACCACCTAACTTCATTTACGTGAAGTAAATGTCAATTTCAGGTCAAATTCAGATCACCGAAGTTCACAAATTTAAATTGTTAAATCTAAACAAAAAAGGCATGTTGCTAGACCAGTTTTGTCTCAGAAATACAGTGATGACATTTATTTGTCTATCTAGTCAATAAAAGCACAAAAAAAATATTGAAAATATGACGTCATAATGTACCCATACTTTAGATATCATAAGTCAGTCAAAAATAGAGATATCAGTTTGATATTTGGCATGGTAGTTGCCGGGGTATGGTTCTCTGACATATTTTCCGATTTTTTTAATATTTTAGAATATTTTTATTTTTTGATTATTTTCCCCAAAAACAATTGTTTTTGAGTTTCTGGGGGTCAAAAACGAAAAATAAAAATAAAATCCGAGATAGACAGTTTTTAGACGTTGCAATTTTCTATCTTTTGTATTTTTGTATTGCATTTTTCTTCAAATGTGGCATTTCTACAGCTTGGCAAAATTTAGCTGATGTTGGTGTAAAACTCGTGTGTAGTGACGTCACTAAATTCGTTATAACTCGAACAAAATTTCGACGATTTTTTATTTTTGCACGCAAGACGTAAACATGATTTATAAGAAGGTACTCGAAGTTTCACGTTGATAGCGCTATTAGTTTTTCGGCTATTGCGAAAATTCATCAGGGGGGGGGGGGGGTTAAACGCCCCCAGTCAATAGCGGGTTAATCATCAAAGACGTTGCTCGTTTTTAGCAAAGTTGCTCGTTTTTGCTCGTTTGTTTTTCCACTAGATAACGGTAAACGTTCATTTTTAGCAAGGGGCATACCCAGGGGCGTAGGAACTATGTTCAAGTTGGGGGGGGGGGGGGGGGAGGGGCAGGAGGCATTCTGAAGCCGATTCTTTCCATGCAACTCCCATAGACGTAATGTTAAAATCAAAAATGTGTGTGTGTGTGTGTGTGGAGGGGGGGGGGGCTGCCCAATGTTCCTACGCCTATGGGCATACCCTACCCACAGGATAGAAAATGTGTCAAGTTTCAGTTTCCAGCAGTGCTGGTATAATTCTACATGTTCCTCAATTCCCAATGTTCCTACGCCTATGGGCATACCCTACACACAGGATAGAAAATGTGTCAAGTTTCAGTTTCCAGCAGTGCTGGTATAATTCTACCGATGGCGGCCGATTGCTCATAATTTGAGCTAAGCAAACCAACCTTTTAACAGTTACATTTTAGTCGAGAAGAGCTAACATTACTATAGCAATGTTGTCAGCTGCCCACTGCTGTACAAAAGCGAATCATGAAATGTATACGTAGCACTGTATTGTTTTTGTTTGTTTACATTTTGCTATTCGGAAAAGCATGCACAAGTTCATTTAAAAATGTTCGTGTATTTCCACATATGAGAGCCCCCGCCAGCGCCACCTCGCGTTAATACGCGGCTTCACCTAGCGAGGGAGTGCACGAGCCTCCGACTAACGGGTCGGCGACCCGTGCCACCGGCCGGCCGACTGGCCCTGACCTTAAGGGCCTGCCGACTGGCCCTCAGGATCGGTCTGGGTCTGTCAGGCCCGGGAAGCGGGATGACGGGGCCTGTTGTACGAGCTGCGGATTTATCCACCTAACACCGTAATGCTTATAAAAGCATCCCAGACACACAAACAAATAAACACTATACAGGGCCTAATTCTGGAGAAAATCTGCGCTAAAATAAATACCACCGTATACAATGTATGCAATCTACCACTGTACAACAGTATAATATGGACGACTACCGTGGTAAGTGGTTTCACACAATAACGAACCGGTGCGTTCCACGAGCACAGCGTGCCTGGTCCCGAACGATAGCCTTTCCAGTGAGAATAAACTCCTCGGCGGACTTCGCCTGTAGCATCTGCGTCATCTTCCTGACCACCTCCTGCTCCAAATGCAGGCGCTTTTTCAGGAAGTAATTTATCTGATCTGATGCGTATCCTCAGAATAGTAAACATTTGTATATTTGCCCATCGACATAATGGGGAGGTCACGAAATTCACCCGACCTTTGGTTATCGATATAACAAATCTGAGATACACGAATTGTAGGTACTTATGTATGACCTTATGTGATCCTGTAAGTTTTAAATTGCTCTGTCATACACTGTGGCTGTGACAAGACCGTAAACTTTTTCGAAGTGGGGTCACTTGACCTGACCTGGCATAGGTGTAGGAATGCGGGGGCAGGCGGGGGGGGGGGGGGGGCATGCCTCCCCCCACACTTTTCAGGCTGGGGAGGGGGGGGGGGGGGGAGCAATGTTAACTGCCCCCTCCCTT
>JAXIVJ010008767.1:0-50000 GCA_036785665.1 Chirona hameri | reverse complement strand
AAAGAACACCTTCATTTCAATATTTTTAATCATTCTGAGATGTGTAACCAGGAAAAGTGGTTGCGTGAGGCTTGGCTCCACTCACGGTCTGGTTCCAATATAAAATTTCGTTTTCAACGACCTAAAATTACAATTTTCACGCCGCTTCGCGGCGTCACATCGGTGACCATCACCATTACGAAGCCATCGTCATCGTATTCGGTTCCTCGTAACGCTGAATTGAATTTATAGCATTTTTAGCTTCTTATCCTATACATGGCCCACCACCTATATTTCTGGATTTTATCAGGAAAACCCGTAGGAAAAAATTAGCGCCGCTTGACTGCGCTAAATAGCCTACTATAATATATATATACCTACTATAACACTATAACATGAAATACCTACTATAACATGAAAATCCACATAAAAATTGCTGCAAAGGCTTAAATACACGCACAAAAATGGGGGTATTTTTTTCGTCATTTCAGCCGACCCCCACCTCAAAAATCCTCGGCGACGATTTTAAAACCTAGCTTTAAAGCTGAATAGATTACTTGCGCACAAAGCAGTTATTGTTGAAACTGATAATGAAAACAAGAATGTGATTCCAGATTCTGACCTATTGAGCTTCGATATATGCAATATGCATGTACTGCTCAGACTTAATTATTTTCTGTCCATGTTGCTTAACATTTTCATGACAATATGACTTCGAACATTGTTCTTATAGATAAAGTTATGCCTATACTTGATTGAATTAAAGACCGCATAGGCGTAGCCAAGTTGCGGCAGTCTATTCCAACTCATCTTCCCATTCTGGCAGCCAGCTCACTCGGCTTACTCAGCGGTCGGCCTTGTGTGAGTGGTGTGTGCGTGGTGCTGAGAATCTTCGCAGCGGCCGACGGAAAAGGAAGAAAAAAATTCACGCCGCTTGACTGCGCTAAATAGCAAGTACCTACTATAACATGAAAACCCACATAAAAAAAAATGCTGCAAAGGCTTAAATACACGCACAAAAAAGGGGTACATTTTTTTCGTCATTTCAGCCGACCCCCCCCCCCCCCCCCCACACTCAAACATCCTCGGCGACGCCACTGCATAACAGTCCTAACCTTACCTGCGCTCCAGGAGACGCCACGGTAGTTTCGCTTAATATCGATTATCAGCGTGGAGAAGGCTCCGTTGGCGGCGGTCAGACTGTCCCCCATGGCGCCCACCACCTTGATGTCTCCTGGTCGCAGCTGGTGGACGCTGGTCGGTCGCTCGTACGGCTGCGCATACCCGGCGCGACAGTCCAGTCGCTGCTTCAGGGGCTCCTGCTGCTTCGGCCCTGGACTGAAGAACAAGCTGCCACCGGTGGAGAGCAGCTGTGGAGACAGGGAGTACAGGTGGGTTAGACGGGTCAGGTAAGATGGGTCGGGTAAGAACAGGTCAGAAGGGTCAGACAGGTCACGTCAGACAGGTGAGGTCGCGGGGAGACGATGAATGAAGCCAAGATCGGCATGCGAAGTATGGTATCAGGGTCTGCTTTGGGTACGTGATTTGGCTAAATATAGCACTGCGCTCAAGCTGGATGTAAGTGTAGTGCTATATCTAACGTTTGTGTAATAACCATACAATGCTAAGTCAATGCTGGCATGTTTTAGCGGGGTCAATGAGGGCAGTTGCCACCAATGTACCACTGTACCAATGTACCACTGTACCAATGTACCAATGTACCACTGTATCACTGTACCAATGTACCAATGTACCACTGTACCAATGTACCAATGTACCAATGTACCAATGTACCACTGTATCACTGTACCACTGTACCACTGTACCACTGTACCACTGTACCACTGTACCAATTTACCACTGTACCACTGTACCAATGTACCAATGTATCACTGTACCACTGTACCACTGTACCACTGTACCACTGTACCACTGTACCACTGTACCGCTGTACCACTGTACCAATGTACCAGTGTACCACTGTACCACTGTACCACTGTACCACTGTACCAATGTACCACTGCACCACTGTACCACTGTACCACTGTACCAATGTACCAATGTACCAATGTACCAATGTACCAATGTACCAATGTACCACTGTACCATTGTACCACTGTACCACTGTACCAATGTACAAATGTACCAATGTACCACTGTACCACTGTACCACTGTACCAATGTAACAATGTACCAATGTACCAATGTACCACTGTACCGCTGTACCAATGTACCACTGTACCAATGTACCAATGTACCACTGTACCACTGTACCACTGTACCACTGTACCAATGTACCACTGTACCAATGCACAAATGTACCACTGTACCAATGTACCAATGTACCAATGTACTACTGTACCATTGAAGAGCTGCAAGTCGTATTGTCGAACACAGACGCCATTATCTGAAGTACTTTTTACCATGGTTACCATGGTTAGACGGTAAGGGGATTGTGTTCTGAATAGAAAACTTCCTTCTGCTGTAATAGCTACTTGGAAACACCTTTCTGAACAGTTTGAATTATCAAACACGATAATCATGTTAAACCACGAATATTATGGTTTACCGTTGTTAAGTGGGGTCTAAGTTCCCAGGCTCGTATTTGAGGTGACCTGACTACACCAGGGTCGGCTATTACTCAACCTTCTGACACAGCGAGTATAATCACCTCGGTATCATCCTTCGTAGCTCACAAATCACGCTGAATGGCTCGTTAATACCCAACCTCATGGATAATCTGAGCTATTTTTACACCAGATCACGAGCGAATCACATCGGAAGGGTTAGCTTATGACAGGACGAACCTGGGGCGAATGTGAACACTCGCGACATATCCTCCGCGGAGGACATCTCCTCCGCGGAGGGACCCCAGGCTGCAGCAGGCAGCAACATTATGAAGAGAATTGACGAGTAAGCAGAATGTAATAACATGCTGCACTTATTGCAAACATTACATTTGACTAACAAACCGGCTTAAAACGGATGGGTGCATGCCCATAATGCTTGGACTTCAAAGAAGCAATGGACTTAGCCGTACGACAAGCATTGCGTAAAGTCGGGCCGAGGCCGACAAGTTCATTTTTTTGTTTTTAATATTGTTCTCCCCCTTCTGCCAGGCTTCTGTCAACCAGTCTAACGTAGTGAACCTCCTATCCCTACGCCGAGGACGCTGACCGAACATTGTGTTGCTATGCTGACATGTTGTGACAGCCTGCCGATTAGCTTTAGCCAGTCCGGTTATACTATCATGAACCGGACTGACGCCGGGCCGGCGGGGGCTGGGTCGGGCAGAAACGAGTCGGCAGTTCGGTTATACTATCATGAACCGGACTGACGCCGGGCCGGCGGGGGCTGGGTCGGGCGGAAACGAGTCGGCAGTTCGGTTATACTATCATGAACCGGACTGACGGCCGGGCCGGCGGGGGCTGGGTCGGGCAGAAACGAGTCGGCAGTTCGGTTATACTATCATGAACCGGACTGACGGCCGGGCCGGCGGGGGCTGGGTCGGGCGGAAACGAGTCGGCAGTTCGGTTATACTATCATGAACCGGACTGACGGCCGGGCCGGCGGGGGCTGGGTCGGGCGGAAACGAGTCGGCGCCTCACTACTAATCGCGCCAGAACTACCGGACCGTAAAACGACGCACGAGATGCGCCTCACTCGTTCCACCAAATATGTGTCTGTGTGTGTGTGTGGGGTGTGTGTGCCGCTTAACTGTAAGTTAAATTGGCCTGGTTCAGAAAACAAAAATCATCAGCTAGATGATATATGGATGCCTATGCCTTCGCCGCCCGCCCACACCGCCGCCGCCGCCGCCGCCGCCTCGCGAACCGGAGCGGAGCAGTCGGCCGGCACCGGTCGTCTCACCTCACCCGCCAGCTAACCTCCGCGTTTGGCGACCGGAGCGTGCCCGAGGTTGGTGGTCTAGGGGAGACATTCAGTGTCGAGGCGCACAGAACCGGACTGGGTCGCACGGGAGTGACTGGTCTGCTCTGGTGTGACTGGCGCGCCTGTTCTGGGCCTTGTTCACGGCCCCCGCGGTTCGGCGGTCATCGGCAGGCTCTAAGCCGGTCAGTGTGAACAAATTACATTTTGCTTGGGCTTGGGTTGCTTGGGTTGCTTGGGTGAGTGGGAAACTCGAGTAAAAAAAAACACCATGAGAGCGGAAAATTATGTTGAAAATTGTGCAATATTTATTTCTTTTTTGAATATGAAAAGCAGTATTTTTCGTTGAAATAATGTATTTTTAGTCAATATTTATGTCAGAATCGATATCATAATTCACAATTTGGGAGTGGAAAATTCACTCCTGAAATGGGGAGTGATAGTAGAAAATTATTCACATTTGGGTGTCATTTGACATTTCCCAGCTAAATCAACACATTGTGGGACTCTGCTAAGCCCCGCCCTTTTGATCATGCGTCATCAAGGCAGGCGTCTTATGAACACTGAATGCCGCGATGCGCCACTTTTCATGACATTTCATCCTGCGGTCGCTTCGTACCGCCCGCCGGAACCGCAGCTGACCGCAGCCGTGTGACGTCATACCTTTCGCCCCATCCCCACTTTCCGTGATCCCCACTGCTGCCGACCGCCGAACCGCAGCCAACCACAGGGTCGAGAACACTGAACACGAACAGGCCTCTGGTGTGGCGGGGCACGCGGTCGACCGCGCTGGGGCTGAGGCCATCAAAAGGAATGGAACTCTTGGAGCTATCGTCCAGACGCGATATAAACCAGTTTAGTTACAGGGCTGGCGAGGACAGAAGGAGATGTTCACAGGCTATGCCATCATTTCATGCAAAATAGTCGATACGAGTCATTTTTGCAAGAACGTAAGCGTACCTATCGCATATCGCTACATGTCTACATAACTCTTATTCCCAAACTTGAGCTAAATTAAACATCACTTCTTCCTATGTTTTACTATCGTTAACAAAAGCGACGTTTGCTGTTATCACACAGTAGTGTTGAGACAAATGAATCCTTGAATATTCTCCAAACGACCCGTACTCACATACTGGGCGTGTGACTCCATACCTCCGACGTTTTTTTTTACTCCCGAGGGTGTAATCCCGACGGTAGGTTATAACTTTGAGCCATTTCTAAATACATAATAATTTTTTCCTGCTTGAATAACTGATAACAGACGCTGGCTTTAACTACCATGAACCATCACATCAACGCTACTTCCAAATGACCCAAACCCGTATGACGCCTGGAGGGCGACATGCCTGCGTGTTAAGTCCCCACTTCTCTTCATCTGCGGCGCGCCCGACCCCCGGTCGACCCCGCCAGATGGCGGCGGCCGGGGGCCACCGGTCCACACCCGCAGCGCTCAGGTGGTGAGGTAACGGGGGTACTGGGGCGGCGGGCGGGTGCCGGCTACCTTGCCCCGGGCAAGACGCGGCGGCCGCGCGGCGCCGCGCCGCCGCGCCGCCGCGCCGGGCCGGTCGGCCGGGCGGCCACGAAACGGATGGTTTAGTGACACCGTGCGGTCGCCGCCGGTCGGCCGGTCGGCCACGAAACCGATGGTTAGTGACACCGTGCGGTCGCCGCCGGTCGGCCGGTCGGCCGGTCGGCCACGAAACGGATGGTTAGTGACACCGTGCGGTCGTCGCTGGGATGCGCTGCTGAGTTTCTCATGGCTGAGTGAAGAACGGGTGTTGGGGAGGAGGAGGAGCTGTGACGGTGTCGACTCGAATTCGCCCGTGACACAGCGTGACCGTGACAACGTTACGCCCGTGGCACAGCGTGACAGAGCGTGACGTTGATCATTCGTCTTCGACCGAGACATCGGGCGGCAGTGTCAGACCGAGACTGTGTCATAGTGTCAGACCGAGACTGTGTCAGAATGTCAGACCCAGACTGTGTCAGAATGTCACACGGTGTTCATTTGTCACAGCCACAAGGCTACCGAGCCCAAACTCACACGGTATCGATTGTTACCAATTGCCATACTTTGGAAGAGTGTCACGGCGAAGGCAAGAGAAGAACCCGTTACCGACAAGCGTCACATACAACGGTTGGACACCCGGCGAAGCCATGGGAAGTCCGAAGTGGTGCAGAAGGGAATAGCGGCCTACTACGTAGGGCGGCATATGGCGGCCGGATAGCGGGGCGTCATCCGACAGCTGAGCGTGGAAATTAGCGGACGATTTTATTGATGAGCCGCGGAAAGGTACAGTTAAAGTAAGTGCTCCGAGGATAGTGTTGGGGTTTGGCAAGTCACCCAACGATGACCACAGTTCTCACAGATGAATGAGGTGGCTTTCCGTCCATCATTGACCTCAGGATGTTGGTCTTGGTGGGTCTCAGAATCTGTACTTCCAATTCTGGGAGCACCAACAAGATAGACTGCATCTTAACTGTTCACTGGCACCGGGTGCTCACTGATCGATCCACATTCAAAATTAAGTTATCACTTTCCATGGCCCCTGTTAGTTCACGGCTGGGGCGCCATTAACTGGGGGAGGGGCGTTTAACGCCCACCTGATGAATTTTCGCGATAGCTCAAACACCAATTGCGCTATCAACGTGAAACTTCGGGTACCTTCTTCTAAATCACGTTTACGTCTTCTGTGAAAACATAAAGCAATTTCGTCGAAAATTTCGAGTTATAGCGAATTTAGTGACGTCACTACACACGAGTTTTACACCAAAATCAGCTAAAATGTAACAGACCGTACAAATGCGATATTTTAAGAAAAATGCAATCTAAAAACGACAAAAGATAGCAAATGGCAAGGGCTACAATATGGCTATCTCGGATGTTAAAAACTTTTGTTTTTTTACCCCTAAAAATGAGAAAAACATTTTGTTTAGTGGAAAATGTACACAAAATCAAATTTTCGAAGATATGCAAAAACCGGAATATATGTCACAGAACTATATATGGGAAACTAGCATACCAAATTTCAGAATGATATCCCCATTTTTGACTGATATGACACCTAAAGTATGGGTAACTCATGACGTCATATTCACAAATTGCGATGTTTTGCTTTTATTGACCAGATACCGATACATAATTGGCATCACTGTATTTCTAAGACAAAACTGGTCTAGAAACATCACTTTTTTATTTAGATTTATCAATGAACAATTTTGACCTTCTTGCCCTGAACTTGACGTTAACGTCACGTGAATGAAGTCAGGTGGTAAAATGACTATCACTATCGAATTATACGTGGAACATAACTCATAAAACATGTGCTGCATGACTTTCGTAGCTATTTTTAGCATAGTGACCTTTTGTGACCTGGCCTTGACATTGACCTTGGCCAACAATCTCACTTTAGCTCATGCGGGATGTGTATCATACCTTAGGCAGAACTTTGGGTGATCATGGTCGTAATCGCAGGCTTTGGATGGAAAGTATGGCCCATAAACTCAAATACGGCGATGTTGACCTTTGACCTGACCGTGACCTGACATTTGACCTCACTTTGAATTTTGTTAGCATGTTTTGGATTTGTCGCATTGAGAGATTTCCAATGCCGCATTGCGAGTCTCGCTGCGATCATTGGTTCGGAAGATACCCAGGGACGTTTAACGCCCCCCCCCCCCCCCCGTCAATGGCGTTCGACTGAGACCACAGTCAATGCCGGGTAACCCTCGCCCTACGGTGGGGGGGGGGGGGGGGGGGTCCTAAAACGACCTCCCTGAGGATTTTATTGAATAAATTTGTACACATGCGGCGTATCCTGCTGGAATTTCCAGTAGCTGAGTTTACAACAATTATACGTATCCTATATAAATTTGAAGTGTATGCGACTTTTAGATCGTGACCTATGACCTATTCGTCAAAGTCATTTCAGAACCCTAAGGGCCATTGACCTGATCCCAAAGGTCACCAGTTGACCTAGATGCTCAGAATGGGATGCCTTTGGATTTTCCTTATGACAGGCAACACGTTACTTTTTACGGTGTCTCTCTATCTTTCTCCGTTCGGAAGTTATACTAAGCGCCCTGAACAATCGCAATTTTTGGACGTTGTCGATCTTAGGTCATTCACTTGATCTGAAAGGTCACTCGTTGATCTGAAACCTAAAAATCGCATACTGTTAGATTCTTCTCATGTCAGGTAACATGCTGGTTCTTACCGCATTGCTCTATGTTGTTTGGTTTGGAAGTTAACAGGGGGCCTTTTTAGGACCCCCCCCCCCCCCGTATGGCGAAGGTGAGAAAAGATTCCCCTTAGGGCGAGGGTTAAGCATTGTGTCCGCCTGTGGGCTCACCACACAGCTCAACAGCACCTGTTTTCTGGGTTGAACTCGTGAAGTAGAGCTCATTTGCTGTTTGCATGCTTTTGGTCTCATGTATCTTATAGACAATCATGAGCACGTTTCTTAGGCAATCGTGAACGCACCCAATCCGTATTCCCTCTACCATTGCTTGGAACGATAACGTTACTTTTTCGTTATCGGTATCCCGTGAACCATGTTCAGTTTCATTTCGAGAGCATACAAATCAGTATCAGTGATCACGTGCACGGTTGGTGACATCCGACATCCGACATCTCTTATCCTGACATTGCATCCCTTATCTTGACATCCGACATCCCTTATCTTGACATCCGACATCCCTTATCTTGACCCGGAAACAGAAACGAATACACAGGAGACCAGTGAAAGGGAAATATAAATTCACGAGAAGCACATCGGTCATCGGATATCAGTTCTGCAACATTTCAGATTTTCGGCTGAAGCCCCGCACACACTACATCGCAAATTTAATCTTGATCAGAGCGTCATCACTTACTTAATTGATATGATCACGACAAGCGCAGTCCAGACAATGGTGCTTTCTGGTGACTCTTCGGTGCATGTATGACGATACGACTGCAGATACGCTTTACTTTCCCTCACGAAACCACGCCAGGCACTCCTATGTCTACCGCACGAAACCATATTTTGCATTACTTGAATGTTTTTACGTGACCCGAGTGAGATTTACCCGCCATTGACTGGGGTCTCAGCCGAGCGCCATTGACTGCGGGGGGGGGGCGTTAAGCGCCCCTTGGTTTTCTTCCGAACCAATGATTGCAGCAAGACGCGCAAGGCGGCATTCGAAAGCTCTCAATGAGACGAATCTAAATCAAACTCAATAATGTCAAATTGCGGTCACATGTTAGGTCACGGTCAGGTCAAAGGTCATAATTGAGGTATTTTAGTGTATGGGCCATACTTTCCATCCAAAGCCTTCGATTGCGACCATGATCACCCAGAGTTCTCTCAAAGGTACGATACACATCCCGCATGAGCTAAAGTGAGATTGATGGCAAAGGTCAAGGTCAAGGTCAGGTTACAAAAGGTCACTATGCGCAACATATCTACGAAAGTCATGTAACACATGTTTTATGGGTTATTACGAGCGAGCGCTTCGCGCTCGCTCGTTATAACCCATTATTTAACACGATACGATAATAACCCATTATCGTTATTTTACACGTATAATTCGATAGAAACGCTCGCTCGTCCTTCCGTGGTGTATGGGAAAAATCGATTATGAGCGGCCCGGCCCGACCCGGCCCGTGGCGACGCTTTTGAGAAGCTCATATCTCTGCAACCGCACGTCCGATTGACAAGCGGACTGTTTTGCTTAGCAGCCCCATCTAACCTACCCTGTTTGAGACCAGTGCCGACTCATGTGGGTGACTACCACTGCGCGTGGCGTGTGCCGCGTGAGAGGTGTTGAAAAGTATTTTCTCGCAATAACTCCACAACGGCTGGGCAGATTATGTGCAAATTTCGTGTGTAGTTAGGGACCCCTCAGCCGCCACTTTCACACAACTCAGGGGTGGAGTGACTGCACGTGCGCACGTGCACACCCCTATTCTATATCTCAGGAACGGCTGAGCCGATTGTGTTCAAATTTGGTGTGTGGTTAGGCACCTCTCATCCGCCAGTTTCCCACAGGTCAGGGTGGGTGCTTCTGCACGTGCGCACGTGCACACCCCTATTCTGTATCTCAGGAACGGCTGAACCGATTGTGTTCAAATTTGATGCGTGGTTAGGGACCTCTCAGCCCCCTCTTTCCTACAAGTCAAAGGTGGGTGCCTCTGCACGTGCGCACGTGCGCACCCTTTTTGTGTATCTCAGAAACTACTTGCCCGATCGAGTTGAAATTCCCCATACATTTCCTTCGCGCTCGCTCGTTTATCGCCAACTACGGCGCCTTACTGGTGATAGTCATTTTACCACCTGACGTCATTTACGTGAAGCTAATGTCAAGCTCATATCAAGATCAGGGCACATAAGGTCAAAATGCAAAATTGATAAATATAAATTAAAAAAACATGTTTCTGGACCAGTTTTGCCTCAGAAATGTAGCGGTGAAATTCGTTTGTTCGTAGCTGGTCATTAGAAACCAACAAACTTAATTTAAAAAATAGGGCATGAGTTACCCATACTTTAGAAGCCATAAGTCAGTCAAAAATGGTGATTTCATTTTGAAAGTTGGTATGATAAATGCCCATATGTGGTTCTCTGATAAATATGCCGTTTTTTAATATCTTTGAAGAAAACAAATATTTGTGGGCATTAACCCTCGCCCTACGAGTCGCCCTATGATATATTTTCCACGTAGAATTCGACAGTGGTAGTAATTTTACCACCTGACTTCATTTACGTGACGTTAATGTCAAGTTCAGGTCAAGTTCAGGTCACTGAAGGTCAAAATTTTTAATTGATAAATATAAATACAAAAGGCATGTTTCTAGACCAGTTTTGTCTCAAAAATACATTGGTGTCATTTATTTGTCTGTATCTGGTCAATAAAAGCCAAACAAGGATTTTTGTTTAATATGACGTCATGAGTTACCCATACTTTAGATGCCTTAGGTCAGTCAACAATGGTGATATAATTCTGAAATTTGATATGGTCGTTTCCCATATGTGATTCTCTGACATATATTCGAGCTTTGTGAATATCTTTGAAAAATTTGATTTTGTGGGCATCCCCCCCCCCCAAAAAAAGAAGAAGAAGTTATTTGTCTTTTAGGGGGACACATTTTTTCTCTCTCGCAATTCCGAGATAGCCATGTTGTATGTAGCCCTTGCCATTTGCTATCTTTTGACGCTTTTTAATTGCATTTTTCTCAAAATATGGCATTTGCACGGTCTGTTACATTTTAGCTGATTTTGGTGTAAAACTCTTGTGTAGTGGCGTCACTAAATTCGATATAACTCGAAATTGTTTCGACGAAATTGTTTTTTTTTTCACAGAAGACGTAAACGTGATTTAGAAGAAGATAACCAAAGTTTCACGTTGATAGCGCTATTGGTGTTTGAGCTATTACGAAAATTCATCAGGGGGCGTTAAACGCCCCCCCCCCCCCCAGTTAATGTTTAACTCACATCGCACATTTGGAGGTTTCGGCACCAAGAAGCACGTGTTCAGAGCATATTTCGATTAACCCTATTCCCTGCGGGGGCAGATTCTGCTCCTCTCGGTGGGTTTTCATTTGTCGCTTCTAAACCGTTAGGCTAGCGTCCTGAAACTTAGTGACTTTTCCCAAAATTGAATGGCGCGTGTTGCGTCAAAATTTTGAGAGAAAAAATCGGTTTAGCATAGGCGGTTCCAGGCTCCTGTTTTGGGGAGGGTGTTGCGAATGCGGTTTTGCGTCGCATACTTCCTTCGTGGTTTGCAGTGCAATAAATGCGTCGAAACAATTTCAATGCAATATGCATCATAGATACTAGTATTGTACATATTTTTGGGGCAGAGGCGCACTCAGGATAAAAAAATGGGAGGCGATACCCACCCTCAAATTAGGTCCAACTTCAAATTAGTAAGATGATAAAAGCGTTACGCGCATGGTGCCCCCGTGCTTTTTTTTCCTGGATCCGCCTATGCGCAATATATACAATTTAACAAATTACAGCATATAATGCCCACATGTGACGTTCATGTCGTCCCAAACCATCACGAACAGCGCATATTTTTTTCCCAGAAAATCCCCCCCCCCATTTTACATTCCCTGAATACGCCTACGATTTTTTGTTGTCTTTTGATATATTAAATACCAGTACATTTGAAGCTCAAACACGTTTGGAGCATGCAAATCGGTCGAGCCACATGGCCGCAATGACCTTTCAAAAAACACCCAACATTTTCTGATTTTTTACCCCCTGGCCCCCCATTTTTGAACAAAACAAAAAAAAATGGATCCAAAAAGAGAGATCTTGTCATGACGAATCGAATGGCTTTTTCCCCCATTGAAGTCGACAGAGCGGTTCTCGAGATCTCTGGGGGGGCAGAATCTGCCCCCCCCCCCCGCAGGTTAACGTAATTCTGGCCGCCCGCAGGGAAAGGGTTAAGGTCAAGGCAGAATCACATAGGATCACAGCGATCACAGGATCGGTATCACAGGATCGTTAAGGTACTAGCATAAACCCTGCTATGTGGTACGGTTGTATGTTAATAATTTACATATCGCACGCTGTTCGTTAGATAATTATAGCCGATTTAGTCACATATTTTTTTATTTAAAAAAAAAAATTAAGTCCGAATGTTTTTTGAATGGATCCGAGGTCAGCCCCCGCGCTAAGCATAGCTTGTTGCGCAGGCACTGACCCCACCACCCGATCGCGCAATCCCTGTTGGCCGGCATAATTTAATAGTTCAGTCGCTTCAGACTGGTCCATACAAAATACGGCTAAATATGTATCGGCTTGTCCATAGTTCTTGGTCACTGTATTTGCTGATACATGTAACGTGACACCGCAACATTGCTGGTGTAAGAAAAGGTGTCTAATATACTTCAAAAATGGTCCGTTATCTCCTATAAGGTCACCTATTTACAGGGTTATTACATATATGCGGATGTCAATTCAGCGCACGCAACAGATGAAGGTCGTCGCTGACCTGATTGTCGGACGGTGGTGTAAAAAGATGATTTGACGGATTTCTCCAGTCTCGATGGATATGGAAGCCTTGGCCGTGACCGGCTGCAAGCTGGAGACCTTGGCATCGTCACGAGGGTTTCCTTGTACCGAAACGGCTAATGTTGTCGGTCTCGCCGGATTTTTCCGCATCGCTGGATATCAAACCATTGCACACAACACACAAGAGTAGAACATACGAGACAGTGGAGCGAGGCAACACTGGGGAACCATGACTGTTTATTTTGGAAGTTTCAGGTAACATATGCTACGATCTTGTTTCCTATTTCCATACCGCCGGCTGGCTTTCTGCGCGCCAGGGAGGAAGTCACACATCAAGACCATGGAAGGGGGGACGGTAATTCAGAATTAAAGAAAACATGAAACGTATCATGCTGCAGGGCCGTCACAATGGCTGGTGGTGCCACACCAGAACGCGACATGTCATGTTATGTGATAAAATCTCAGTGTCTGTGGACACTGAGATCGCACCCTCGTCATAACTCATGACTGTGAAGAGACGGTGACGGTGACCATTGATAAACACTATCAACATGCTGCAGTGGGGTCCGCCTGATAGCATATGATACCTGTACAATGTTTTGGGCGTGGTGGAAGTTTAAGGGGCTGATAGGACATAGAATGAGCCGTTTCAGACTACTTCGGACCATATGACCAGGAGGTAATAGTACCACATCCAACGCTGGCCCACAACAAACCTCAAGTGAATAGTGCGCTAGCCTGACCCGATCATTCCCTATAGCTATTGCCTCACACGCTGTGCACCGGTGCGTATCCGCCTTTGACTCCGGTGTATATGTGGGGCAATATCGGGCGATATAGCGGGCGACTCAGACCAAATGGGAGCGAATGACAACAACAAACGGCACACGGTCACGGCGGCTCTGCGCCAGACATTCAGCGGGGGACCTGATACCGAATATGCTGCGGGGCTTCGTTTGCTCATTGCTTAACTCATGGACACCATGACACGGCGGTTGAACTGGAAGAGATTGTAGTCTATAGCCGTAGCAGATCTTTGAGGGAAATCGTGAAAGGAATAGCGACATTAATGGTTTAGGAATTAGTGCGGACAACGTGTTTTGCCCATTTTAAACTATGCCTACTCACCACGGATCGATTCGATCGATTGAATTGGAAAAATGCAGAGCGCTGAAGCACAGTTTATAATTTACCGATGGAATCAAGCCTAATGAACTGAAACTAGTACACTAGTTACACAATTAATGACTAATCTGTAATCTTTCAGCTATGTTAAACGAACGGAGTGGTGCAAATGAAATCTTAACAATGTTCCATTGTTGAAGTCTACCTCTAGTATAGTTGAGTCTAGTATAGTTGTCTCGTATAGTTGCCAGGCGACACCCGCATTAAAATCCAACCACTCGGAACATGCACCATTATACGTGCAAATCAGACCGACCAACACGAGCAAGAATACTACTGCAGGACACTCCGTCGGTGCCATGTGATGGTAGCGGGCGCCCCTATTCCTCCCTCCTGACCCCACCCTCTAACACAGTGATGGCTGCTGCGACAGCGAAGGCGCCCGTGCTGGGCTATCCCCCACCTCACCTGCAGCAGGACGATACCACTGAGAGCGGAGCCGAACGTCGGCCGGGCGAGGAGCGTCATCCTTACACGTCTAACCTTCCCGACACTGCGCGCTCCACTGATGCTCTCGCACCGGCCGCGGGCGGCGGCGGCACGGCCGCTGGACGGTGGCAGGGCAGTCGGCGGACCTTGGCGCAACCCTGACACTGACCGTCGACCTCAAGGCTGGCCGCAGCCGGCCGGGTCAGCCGGGCCGGTTCCGGGCGGCGGCGAGACGTCACCGACGCGACGCACGCTGCTCCACTGTGGTGGTGGCGGCGCGGGGTGACGGTGCCGGCCGGGCTGGCGCCGTCTACGTGACGTAACACGGCCGAGCCGGCCCGCCGGGCGCCGCGAGAGGCGAGCGTACTCCGGGCAACGGGCAACGGTGTCCGAGAGTAGAGGGGGACTAGTAGGTACTCCGGGGAGGGGCTCCGGGAGATGCGAGTTCCGGGGAGAGGGCAGAGTACCTGGCCGAGGAGCTCATGGGGAGGGTATAGTACACAGTGTAGAGGCCATGGGAGAGTGGAGAGTTCTCCGGGAACGGACTCCGGGAGATGCGAGCGCACATACTCCGGGGAGAGGGCAGGATACGTGACGAAGGGGCTCCGGGGAATAGGCAGAGTACATACATGGGGAAGGGGCCACGGGGAGAAGGTAAGAGTACTCTGGGAGTAGGGAACGGGATCCGGGGAGAAGGTGGGGGTACCTGGCGAAGGGCTCCGGGGAGAGGGTAGAATACCTGGCGGAGGGGCTTGGGGAGAGGGTAGAGTAGCTGTCGGAGGGGCTTCGGGGAGAGGGTAGAGTAGCTGGATAAGGGATCCGGAAAGAGGGTAGAGTAGCTGGAGAAGGGCTCCGGGGAGAGGGTAGAGTAGCTGGAGAAGAGCTCCGGGAAGAGGGTAGAGTAGCTGGAGAAGGTCTCCGGGGAGAGGGGGTGGAGGGGCTTCGGGAGAGGGTAGAGTAGCTGGCGAAGGGCTCCGGGGAGAGGGTAGAGTAGCTGGAGAAGGGCTCCGGGGAGAGGGTAGAGTAGCTGGAGAAGGTCTCCGGGGAGAGGGTAGAGTAGCTGGAGAAGGTCTCCGGGGAGAGGGTAGAGTAGCTGGAGAAGGTCTCCGGGGAGAGGGGGCGGAGGGGCTTCGGGAGAGGGTAGAGTAGCTGGCGGAGGGCTCCGGGGAGAGGGTAGAGTAGCTGGAGAAGGGCTCCGGGGAGAGGGTAGAGTAGCTGGAGAAGGGCTCCGGGGAGAGGGTAGAGTAGCTGGAGAAGGGCTCCGGGGAGAGGGTAGAGTAGCTGGAGAAGGGCTCCGGGGAGAGGGTAGAGTAGCTGGCGGAGGGCTCCGGGGAGAGGGTAGAGTAGCTGGAGAAGGGCTCCGGGGAGAGGGTAGAGTAGCTGGAGAAGGGCTCCGGGGAGAGGGTAGAGTAGCTGGAGAAGGTCTCCGGGGAGAGGGTAGAGTAGCTGGAGAAGGGCTCCGGGGAGAGGGTAGAGTAGCTGGAGAAGGTCTCCGGGGAGAGGGTAGAGTAGCTGGAGAAGGTCTCCGGGGAGAGGGTAGAGTAGCTGGAGAAGGTCTCCGGGGAGAGGGTAGAGTAGCTGGCGGAGGGCTCCGGGGAGAGGGTAGAGTAGCTGGAGAAGGGCTCCGGGAGAGGGTAGAGTAGCTGGAGAAGGGCTCCGGGGAGAGGGTAGAGTAGCTGGAGAAGGTCTCCGGGGAGAGGGTAGAGTAGCTGGAGAAGGGCTCCGGGGAGAGGGGTCGGAGGGGTTTCGGGAGAGGGTAGAGTAGCTGGCGGAGGGCTCCGGGGAGAGGGTAGAGTAGCTGGCGGAGGGGCTGCTGGGAAAGGGTAGAGTAGCTGGCGGAGGACCTCGGGAGAGGGTAGAGTACCCGGCGAAGGGCCTCGGGAGAGGGTAGACTAGCTGGCGGAGGGGCTGCTGGGAGAGGGTAAAGTGCACGTCGAAGGGCTTCGGGGAGAGGTATCTGGCGAAGGGCTTCGAGGAGAGGGTAGAGTACCTGGTGAAGGGGCTGCTGGGAGAGGGTAGTGTCCAGTCTTCAATTATCGTTGCATGGAAGAGGGATTTACATTCGCTGAGTACCAGCCGGGCGACGATTTTTCCAACACCGGGTCCACCGAAAAGCACGGGACCGTTTCAAAGGACTGACCAAAGACACTCCACGTTGTCTCCCTCTTTATCCATGGGAGAATCGAGTTATTCATCCCACGCCCACTCTTGGTTTCCCTAACCAGGAAAGCTCAATATACAACAAAATTAGGCATTGCTTAATAACCACATAACGAGCCTTACCATCACGTGAATGCACTTCGATTATCTTCTACTGTCGACGACCATTGTAAGCGCCATTGTATTTGCCTGATCAGCTGCATCGAAGCGTGGCGTTATCGATGAATGTTGGAAAGCCACTAAAGTGACAGCGTCTGGGTCTTTTGTTTTATACGCATATTTGCACCACTGTCAATTGTGATACCTATTCCTGCCATACGAAGTGTGTATGAATGCATACATGTACACATGAATGCAGACATAAATGTAGGTAAACATGAATGGATGCCCAATGCACATGTGTATGTACAACTGTGCAATGAAACCATTGTACTACACAATAATAATTGTGTGACTTCGCCCATAAATGGTTCACCCCGTCGGCGATGATGTTAAATAAATAAAATAAATAAATTGCAGGACAATACACGTGTAGTGCTTCACAAATATTACAATGCAGTGCTTCTCTAGAATAGATGTTGAAACGAAAGTGCTGATTAAACTTGCGCCAAGGGCGTCATGTGATCATGTCATGTCCTTGTCCGTAATCTCATGAGGATTACATTTAATCGCCTGGCCGACGCGAGCGTCAGCTCGTGCACGAGTTTCGCGGTAAAATGGCACGAGGCCACGTGGCTTTTCACCTGGAACTCACTCACTCGGTGGTGGTCGGTGGTGGTAATGATGTAACAGTGTTAAACAGTGTAACAGTGTAACAGTGTAACAGTGTTATAGTGCCCTGCGATGTAACGCTAAGGCAGCCTTGCGCAGCGGCACACGGTTTGGCGCAGCTTTTTCTGTAGTCGGTCCTGTTTGAAAACTACGCCACATAATCCGCGGAGCTCTATCACTCACGCACTGACATGGTCCGCCGAGTCGTAATTAGGTGCACACATGTAAAGCCACCTTTAAATGAGGACGTAGACGCTTTCGCTTTCAATAACTGTTCTTATTTCACTGCGTCTTGTATTACACAGAAATAATTTTAACGAGCGGTGTAAATATATTGGCAATGTAATGTCCACTTTAATTCGGTGTCAAAAGTGGGTGGGGGCGCGTTGCGACGCATCCCACCAACATATTTTATTTTAACATTGCGCCCATGAGCGTTGAATGAAAAGAGTCGACTTCAGAATGCTTCCCTCCCCCCCCCCCCCCCCTCCAACTTTCGGAAAGTGGAGGAGCCATTGTTTATTTCACATTTGACAAAGTCGTCACATGCGATAACACCAGTGATAAAGCGTGTAATTAGTTTTGAATTCAAAATGTTTATTATCACTTAACAATAAATCACCACAGAGTTCTACCAAATGTTTCGATTGTATTGCATTCATAATCGTTCAATGCATCTCGAAGAACAGTTGTGCGCTGGCTTCTAAGACAAGGACATATGGTCTGAAAAGTCCATCAGGAAGTGACATTCAAATTCGCTCCATGACTATCACGAATACAAAGGAATTGCTACAGTCTGTGGGAAGTTGACGGCATCCGGAAGAAGGAAGCAGCCCGGAGTCCAGAGGCGCCACAACACAAGAGCTCTCAGCACAATGTGAAGTGTGCCCGGAAGCATCAGAGGACAGAGATGACGAAACGTGGAGATGAAAATCACGCCGAGTTCGCTCGATCAGGAAAAGTGGATGATGGTTATGACAATAAGAGGAACGTGAATCATTGCTACAGAAGGCGGCATGTAGACATTTCCATATGACAACAGGCGTTTGCGCTGTTTTTGTACCGGCATTGATTTAAATGTTTCGTAAAGCGATTTCATAAGGTCATCACTGCTCTGCGCAGAGATGAGGAGGCGCGGCATGCAGATGATGACTGTCAGTGTCAGCACTTGGAGGGAAGTGTGGTAGTCCCTGTCAGCTGTCAATTGTGAGAGGGAGGGATGACAGCCCCTGTCAGCTGTCAATTATGAGAGGGAGGGCTGACATCCCCTGTCAACTGTCGGTAATCGGAGAGAGGGGTGACAGTCCTGACGACTGTGGTGCCTAATAGCCGGCTGAAGCAGCATGAGCCCCGCCGAGATAGCCGAGACATCTGACACGGAAGAGACAGCCGGGAGCAGCTGGGACCAGCCGACATTCGAGACAGCCGAGACATCGCGAGACAGTCGAGACAGCCGTGACTAGCCGGGACCAGCCGACATTCGAGACAGCCGAGACATCGCGAGACAGTCGAGACAGCCGTGACTAGCCGGGACCAGCCGACATTCGAGACAGCCGAGACATCGCGAGACAGTCGAGACAGCCGTGACTAGCCGGGACCAGCCGACATTCGAGACAGCCGAGACATCGCGAGACAGTCGAGACAGCCGTGACTAGCCGGGACCAGCCGACATTCGAGACAGCCGAGACATCACGAGACAGTCGAGACAGCCTGTGACCAGCAGAGACAGCCGTGGCCAGCCGTGACCACTAACCAGTCGTAACATCAGCGGCTGCGACTGGTGCCGTGACAGCCGCGACGTGAGCCGTGACATCAGCGGCTGCGACTGGTGCTCCGTGCTCCGTTACTCTCCGTCACATCTCCCCTTCGTCCAACAAGTCCAACCAGCCGCAGTCCGTCACATCTCACCCTTCGTCCAATGAGTCAAACCAGCCGCAGTCCGTCACATCTCCCCCTTCCTCCAATGAGTCCAACCAGCCGCAGTCCGTCACATCTCACCCTTCACCCAATGAGTACAACCAGCCGCAGTCCGTCACATCTCACCTTTCCTCCAATGAGTCCAACCAGCCGCAGTCCGTCACATCTCACCCTTCCTCCAATGAGTCCAAACAGCCGCAGTCCGTCACATCTCACCCTTCCTCCAATGAGTCCAACCAGCCGCAGTCCGTCACATCTCACCCTTCCTCCAATGAGTCCAACCAGCCGCAGTCCGTCACATCTCACCCTTCGTCCAATGAGTACAACCAGCCGCAGTCCGTCACATCTCACCCTTCCTCCAATGAGTCCAACCAGCTGCAGTCCGTCACATCTCACCCTTCGTCCAATGAGTCCAACCAGCTGCAGTCCGTCACATCTCACCCTTCGTCCAATGAGTCCAACCAGTCGCAGTCAGCTAACCCAGTGGAGGATTCACTGGGCCACTCACCGCCGCCACAGGCAGACGCTATACGACTCGTGACCAAGTGTGAACATGCCGTAGATGGTACTCAGACATTGGTAGATGGTGCAGACGCTACACGACTCGTGACCAAGTGTGAACATGCCGTAGATGGTACTCAGACATTGGTAGATGGTGCAGATGCTACACGACTCGTGACCAAGTGTGAACATGCCGTAGATGGTACTCAGACATTGGTAGATGGTGCAGATGCTACACGACTCGTGACCAAGTGTGAACATGCCGTAGATGGTACTCAGACATTGGTAGATGGTGCAGATGCTACACGACTCGTGACCAAGTGTGAACATGCCGTAGATGGTACTCAGACATTGGTAGATGGTGCAGACGCTACACGACTCGTGACCAAGTGTGAACATGCCGTAGATGGTACTCAGACATTGGTAGATGGTGCAGACGCTACACGACTCGTGACCAAGTGTGAACATGCCGTAGATGGTACTCAGACATTGGTAGATGGTGCAGACGCTACACGACTCGTGACCAAGTGTGAACATGCCGTAGATGGTACTCAGACATTGGTAGATGGTGCAGATGCTACACGACTCGTGACCAAGTGTGAACATGCCGTAGATGGTACTCAGACATTGGTAGATGGTGCAGATGCTACACGACTCGTGACCAAGTGTGAACATGCCGTAGATGGTACTCAGACATTGGTAGATGGTGCAGATGCTACACGACTCGTGACCAAGTGTGAACATGCCGTAGATGGTACTCAGACATTGGTAGATGGTGCAGATGCTACACGACTCGTGACCAAGTGTGAGCATGCCGTAGATGGTACTCAGACATTGGTAGATGGTGCAGACGCTACACGACTCGTGACCAAGTGTGAACATGCCGTAGATGGTACTCAGACATTGGTAGATGGTGCAGATGCTACACGACTCGTGACCAAGTGTGAACATGCCGTAGATGGTACTCAGACATTGGTAGATGGTGCAGATGCTACACGACTCGTGACCAAGTGTGAACATGCCGTAGATGGTACTCAGACATTGGTAGATGGTGCAGACGCTACACGACTCGTGACCAAGTGTGAACATGCCGTAGATGGTACTCAGACATTGGTAGATGGTGCAGACGCTACACGACTCGTGACCAAGTGTGAACATGCCGTAGATGGTACTCAGACATTGGTAGATGGTGCAGATGCTACACGACTCGTGACCAAGTGTGAACATGCCGTAGATGGTACTCAGACATTGGTAGATGGTGCAGATGCTACACGACTCGTGACCAAGTGTGAACATGCCGTAGATGGTACTCAGACATTGGTAGATGGTGCAGACGCTACACGACTCGTGACCAAGTGTGAACATGCCGTAGATGGTACTCAGACATTGGTAGATGGTGCAGATGCTACACGACTCGTGACCAAGTGTGAACATGCCGTAGATGGTACTCAGACATTGGTAGATGGTGCAGATGCTACACGACTCGTGACCAAGTGTGAACATGCCGTAGATGGTACTCAGACATTGGTAGATGGTGCAGATGCTACACGACTCGTGACCAAGTGTGAACATGCCGTAGATGGTACTCAGACATTGGTAGATGGTGCAGATGCTACACGACTCGTGACCAAGTGTGAACATGCCGTAGATGGTACTCAGACATTGGTAGATGGTGCAGATGCTACACGACTCGTGACCAAGTGTGAACATGCCGTAGATGGTACTCAGACATTGGTAGATGGTGCAGATGCTACACGACACGTGACCAAGTGTGAGCACGCGTGACACCCGAGTTTGCGCCCCGTGCACTCACCCTGCGCCAGTTTCGCCACAATACGGGAAAGCGTTACAACGCAGAGCGCCAGCCAGCCATGATTCAGGACGGCCACTCCTGCAGGCAGTTAATAATCAGTGTGTGATCACCCGCACAGAAAATGAGGTTTTGTAATGTCAATTTTTCTCACTCTCGGCGCAGAGCACATCTGGGGAGTCGAGATTTAATTAACTTATCTCCGGCCATGTTAAAGATATGTCATTGCGACTCTGTATTTTTGTTTTAACTGGTGATATACAAGGACGATTATGAGTATAACGTGCAATAATTATTGCTCTTCTTGAGCAGTACTTCTTGCTAAAGTCTTGAAAGAAGTCTCTTATGTGTTACTATGCAGAAGTCTGCTGTGTTACTATAGTAACACAACCATATTTCAACAGCTCAGGTTTCTCACCCTAATCTCATCAGAAGAACTGGACTATTTTTGCGTGCACTACAATGTTACGAAACAATTACATCGTACTTGGTGACCCTGGCATAGTCTATTGCAAGTCAACCTAACAAGTTAAACAGGTCCCTCAGAGTATTTTTTTTCTAGAGTTCGCGTGCAGTAACCATGGGTTGTTAATGGAACTGTGAACTGTCAGACCAGAACCAGCGGGCTCACGGATAGTCGGATGGACCGAAGACGAAATGCCTGGTCCGCAAGTTTTATTATTTCTGCGGTATATGCAGCTTGCCATGGTTTGCAGGCTTCTTGAGCATTCGAACGTAAAATGATGATGCTAAAACGAAGCTGTTTATATTGACTATTTAACAGCTAATATGTAGAGCCCTTCAGCGGATAGGAATCGC
Source organism: Chirona hameri (assembly GCA_036785665.1). Lineage (NCBI taxonomy): Eukaryota > Metazoa > Arthropoda > Thecostraca > Balanomorpha > Balanidae > Chirona > Chirona hameri. The sequence goes on along the minus strand of JAXIVJ010008767.1, from coordinate 27,536 downwards.
ATTTGGGAATGGGAATGGAGTGGAAACAGATGAAAAGAGGAAACTTTTGTGAAATCAATGAATTGGGATGGATTTTGCGTCGTGGTCAGCACAGTACCACTTGTACCATTTGTGCCCTGTTACCACATACCATCTGTAAGCATTCATAAACACATAAAATAGTCAAAACGTCCCAAAGTAGGGATGGATGGCAACAGGTGGTCCATAGGTATGCCGAAAATCTGGGGCACGATGGTATGGATTTGGCTAAATGAGTTAGGACGGCGATACAAATGTAACCCGTAAATGCTCTACTTTGTTTTGCATTTCCATGATCCCAACTTTCAGATGCGGCTTTTCGGGTGTGGAGTGACTCGTAAATAGACGCTGAGGCCACATAGTCGTCAACTCCTCCTTTTATCTGCATTTGTGTTTAACCCACTAACCACAAAGCCACCTGAAATTAGTCGCAACCAGCAACGGTCAGTCGCGGCCATATAGTGATCGCTGGTTTGGCGGATCCAGGAGGGCAAACACGCCATGTCCCCAAACTACCTGAAACCGAAACCTGACATATTTCCTGATTGAAAAGAAAACCTAAGCAGCTTTTACTTAGGGAAGTTCGTTTTAAATCAGCCATCAATGCATAAGGAAGCGAAATCCGATGAGATTTTAGAATTGCGTGAGACTTTTTCGGTTTTGAACCCCAACATTTCGCCGCTCTGGATCTGCCCTTGATTGGCGGCATCCACCGTCCACCGTCGACGATCCACCGTCCACCGTCGACGATCCACCATTCACCGTCGACGATCCACCATCCACCGTCGACGATCCACCATCCACCGTCGACGATCCACCGTCCACCGTCGACGATCCACCGTCCACCGTCGACGATCCACCGTCCACCGTCGACGATCCACCGTCCACCGTCGACGATCCACCGTCCACCGTCGACGATCCACCGTCCACCGTCGACGATCCGCCGTCAGCCGGCATGACTGGCAGGTCCCACTTCGGCTGCTCGTCTTCAGCCCTGGGCCGAGACCGTGCCCAGGAGTGGCCCAGCCCGAGGAGTGGCCGGTAACGGGCGGAAGGAAGCCAGCCGGCACTCTCTGGCGAGCCGAGAGGGCCGCGCCGCGGTCGTGCCACGTCACACATGCCACGCCACGTCACGTCACGTCGTGCCACGCCACGTCACACATCGTCACGCAGCGTCACGCTGCCACGTCACACATCGTCACGCAGCGTCACGCTGCCACGTCACACATCGTCACGCAGCGTCACGCTGCCACGTCACACATCGTCACGCAGCGTCACGCTGCCACGTCACACATCGTCACGCAGCGTCACGCTGCCACGTCACACATCGTCACGCAGCGTCACGCTGCCACGTCACACATCGTCACGCAGCGTCACGCTGCCACGTCACACATCGTCACGCAGCGTCACGCTGCCACGTCACACATCGTCACGCAGCGTCACGCTGCCACGTCACACATCGTCACGCAGCGTCACGCTGCCACGTCACACATCGTCACGCAGCGTCACGCTGCCACGTCACACATCGTCACGCAGCGTCACGCTGCCACGTCACACATCGTCACGCAGCGTCACGCTGCCACGTCACACATCGTCACGCAGCGTCACGCTGCCACGTCACACATCGTCACGCAGCGTCACGCTGCCACGTCACACATCGTCACGCAGCGTCACGCTGCCACGTCACACATCGTCACGCAGCGTCACGCTGCCACGTCACACATCGTCACGCAGCGTCACGCTGCCACGTCACACATCGTCACGCAGCGTCACGCTGCCACGTCACACATCGTCACGCAGCGTCACGCTGCCACGTCACACATCGTCACGCAGCGTCACGCTGCCACGTCACACATCGTCACGCAGCGTCACGCTGCCACGTCACACATCGTCACGCAGCGTCACGCTGCCACGTCACACATCGTCACGCAGCGTCACGCTGCCACGTCACACATCGTCACGCAGCGTCACGCTGCCACGTCACACATCGTCACGCAGCGTCACGCTGCCACGTCACACATCGTCACGCAGCGTCACGCTGTCACGCTGTCACGCTGTCACGCCTTCGCGTATACTCGCAGACAAACCGGGCTCGCATGTGACTCAGGATCGCCGAAGAGTGCTGCAGGAGTGTGTGGAGTCACGCAGGAGTGTGCGGAGTCACGCAGGAGTGTGCGGAGTCACGCAGGAGTGTGCGGAGTCATGCAGGAGTGTGCGGAGTCACACAGAAATGTGCGGAGTCACGCAGGAGTGTGCAGAGTCACGCAGGAGTGTGTGGAGTCACGCAGGAGTGTGTGGAGTCACGCAGGAGTGTGTGGAGTCACGCAGGAGTGCGTGGAGTCACGCAGGAGTGTGTGGAGTCACGCAGGAGTGTGCAGAGTCACGCAGGAGTGTGCGGAGTCACGCAGGAGTGTGCAGAGTCACGCAGGAGTGTGCAGAGTCACGCAGGAGTGTGCAGAGTCACGCAGGAGTGTGCGGAGTCACGCAGGAGTGTGTGGAGTCACGCAGGAGTGTGCAGAGTCACGCAGGAGTGTGCGGAGTCACGCAGGAGTGTGTGGAGTCACGCAGGAGTGTGTGGAGTCACGCAGGAGTGTGCAGAGTCACGCAGGAGTGTGCAGAGTCACGCAGGAGTGTGCGGAGTCACGCAGGAGTGTGCGGAGTCACGCAGGAGTGTGCAGAGTCACGCAGGAGTGTGGAGTCACGCAGGAGTGTGTGGAGTCACGCAGGAGTGTGCGGAGTCACGCAGGAGTGTGCGGAGTCACGCAGGAGTGTGTGGAGTCACGCAGGAGTGTGTGGAGTCACGCAGGAGTGTGCGGAGTCACGCAGGCGTGTGCGGAGTCACGCAGGGGTGTGCAGAGTCACGCAGACTGCCGCATCTCGCCCCTTTCAAACGGCCATGGGCAGCCATTCCCACGGGGCGACACCGATGGCGGTTACGAGGAAGCGTGACGCGTCTATTCGGCATCTCTGGGCGAAGGACGACATCCGTGGGGGTCGGGCTGGCCTTGTTTCCGATTGGCGGATGATATCACGCCTGAATGAACCTCTGTCGCCGGTTAAATGGGTGTCGGGGTCAAACGAGGACTCGTGAGAGGGTAGACCCTCGGTTGGACTTCGGAGAGCCTTCTTGGGCTGCTCCGCTATGAATGAGTCATAGCACGACAAATAGTTTTCAGATGAGCTTAGTCTGTATAGCAAAGTCATGCATGCAACATGTAATTGTGATAATTAGTCATGGTGTGCATTTGAATGCAATTTATTCATTATTTATAAGAAAGAATAACATATGAAGCAACGTATTAACCAGTAAACCAAATAAGCACTCACTATATCGAAGTTGCTTCTTTCAAGGAAATGAACGTCAATTATTTCAATCTCGCGAATAGTGTCAACATAAGCGAATAAAAGCCACTTATCTTAAGTTAAAAAGAACTTGGCATGGTCACACAAAGTGTAGCACAAAATAAGTAGCAATCGTAAGTCAACGAAGTCGCGTTACAGGTTCGTGGCTGCTTGGCCCACTTGCGTGCATGCACATTGCACATGAAACAAGGCTAGCATGACTACATATATACAACATCCAATGGCATATTGTCTCCCGTCCCACCCTTCGCCTAGGGGGGCTGGGCGGCTGCTGACGTCGCCTGAGGGTAGGCCACACACACTCACACACCACTGACCACTTCCCCCTGAGGGGAGGTCACACAGCAGTGCAAAGCACACGCGCACCGGAGGCTGCCCACTGGTCTGCAGTTGCACCGCACGTTTCCACACTGATATCGTGCGAGGAAGCCTGTTGGCGGCGCGTGGGAAGAGTTTGGGGGGGGGGGGGCGTGTGTCCGGCACCTAGATCGGCTAACTACCCCCTGTCAGCGTCGCATAGGTTACACACATGTACTACAGCGCGCGGTCAGCTGCGGTAGAACCTTAACCCGCAATGGTGTGAGTTTGCATGAAGTTCTCTTTCGCTTTGGCTAGGAGTAAAGCAAAAGCCATGGGCGGATCCAGAGGGGGGGGGGGAGCAAAATGGGCAATTGCCTCCCAAACGAAAAATCGGGGGGGGCAAAAGTATGTTTTTGTCCCCCCCCAGTTGAAGTAAAAGTTACCATTTGTATCTTTTCAAAATGCATTTGAGCTGTTTTTAGCAACATGTATTTATAACGATATGATATGTACTGCTGCAAATTGCAATACACAAGTGATTAATCGACCTGACGCAACGGCAGATTAAGCAGAAATAAAAACAGTAAACACCTACTTTTAGATTACCATTCACAATCTATAGATTATTGATCTGAGCGTCGCGCATCCGCGCCATCCGCGCTAAGTTTGACGTTATTTAGCGCGGATGGCGCGACGCCTCTTATGGCGTGTATTGCTATCTAACGTCTCATCCTCCCATCCTTTCCATATATAGCGATTTCCTTTCAGTACGAACACGTTGTGGCGTACACGATCATAACAACCTACAACTCCGCAAGAATGTTTTGTCTTACCATTGGCAGTAGGATAATCAAACGGCCGCTGACGAGCCGTCTCCAAAGATGAATTTTTGATACCCTCATTCGTAACGCTTTGGTTCTCCACAGCATGCGGACACGTGCATGGCAGCCGGCCGTGGCACAGAGCAGCTGCAGCCTACTCTGATATTTTGTGACCCGCGCCCTTCAACCTGCTCCGTCCTCTCATCCCAAGTCGTCCTGGGTATGTACCCTACCAGCATGTGTACGGTTGTTATAAGTTGATGTTATTAACGCTAGAAATGTGCACTTTCTCGTTTTTCCACATTTTGCTTGAGACGATCCTATCAGATCCTTGCCAGCTGCCACTGGATCAGCATGCATCTTGTTTGTGCGCTTTACCGACCAACGCCAACCGTCACCAAACATATGGAAAGAGTGAAATTGGAACCTCAAACGCATTCACATTCAGCCATTTTTAGCAGATCCAGCCGGGACAGTGATACCAGTTGTGGTACGAAGAGTTCAATGTAAAATGCTTCGTTGAATATTTTACACAAATACATTCATATATACTTTCGCTGAAGATAACGTTTTAGCTCTGGTTGTATTTCGTATTTTCATAAAGATATTCCTAGCTTATATGTCCAGTGAGATATTCAGTATTGTTAAAGGGCTAACGTTCTAATGATCATCGTTTTCATCTTCGAACATCTGAATCACTTACGACTCTTGGTGACGACGTGGCAGTAAGTGACATCCAGATCGCGGAGAGGCTCATATTCGTGATGGTAGCGTAGCTCCGTGTATGTGTGGTGCTAATATGACCAATGTGTTCGCTGGCGCTCCATAAGATTTGGCGACCAAGAGGGTCGTCAATTCTTCTATAAAAAGGAAAAGGTTCGTATGAGCGCTAAATGTATAACCGTATTTTCTGGAAGTGGCACACGGTTCATTGGGTCGTCTTATGATCCTATTCCTATGTAACAAAAGTGAAATTAGGTTACAATCCTGACCCGGTAAACAACAGGCTAGCGTTCCGCGCATTTGCCGCTCGTCGGTGCACGGAGAGCTGTGACAAAACGATAACGGAGACGACAAACGTCCTCGTTTGAAGCAGGCTCATTCCTACCTTTGGGTAAAGAAATAACACGTTAATTTCAATATCCGTTTAATATCATCTTTAGAACTTGCGTCAGCATATTTTAGGTCGATAAAGTATTTTATATATGCTTAGGCGTTATTGTTTTACATCCTACCGTTTGTGTTGTACAGTATGATACGGCCGTCTCCAAAACAGGTGCTTGTCAGTCATCGGCTCTCAACGTCATGCTGCCATGCTGTTCAAACTACGTTTGTTTTAAATTATGAGTCTGCAACGAAATTTGGGTATCTGAAGGCTAGGGACGTGACCAAAGGGGGGGGGGGTACGCCCCCTTCCGAGCAAAACAAATTTACACTAGATAAAATTAGATTCGCTGACGACTCGATCCTACCCCCCCCCCCCCCCCGGTCAACAACATTGAAAAAAATCCTGGCTACGTGCCTGCTGAAGGCCAAATATTTTGTCCCCCCCCCCCCCCCAACTGAGCGGCTGGATCCGCCCCTGAGCAAAGCCGCTACCTTCGCCCGTCTGCGAGTGTTTACCAGCTTGTCTGGATGTTTCCGAAGACAATGCTGGACTTGTGCTAAAACGTCAGGTTCGTCAACGTTTGCGCCGTTCAAGCCGGTTGATCCTTCCTGATTGGCCGAATCCTTTCCTGTAAGTGGCGGCCGCGACCCTAAGTAGCGTCATTCGTGCAATAAATCACGTCGGTAGAAACACATCACATGCAGTTGTCGTGACACAGTCACACCACGAATACGGGATGCAGGCTAAAAAGCAGCAAAAACATTACTTGATCTTCTTTGGGCTGCACACAAAGCCGTTGAACCCTTTGGTCAATTACCCCACAGGGCACAGAATCACATATGAAGATAACAGCAAGCAACTGAGACAACGACGATCATCTAAACAACGTTTGCCGAAGCATGGATTCCGTATTGAGATTACTAGCAACACGAAGACTAGCGAATACGTTCTCCAACATCGCTAACCTCGCTTCGGGCGACTCGCAAGACGATAAATGGTAACCATGCGGAAGCTCCAGGTGGCAGCCTATCCCTGGTATGAGACTGCGTCTCGTCCAGTAGCGAAAGCAAACTCCTTTCATGTCCTTCCTGGTGTAGAGAGGCTCGAAGTGTTCATAGTCAGAGGCTACATCGCTCGGCAATAGGCGGATTCAGAACGGGTGGCTGAGGGGGGGGGGGGAATCCCAAAAAGTCTCACACAATTCTGAAAACTCACCGGATTTCGCTTGCTTAGACATTGATAGCTGATTTAAAACACACATTCTTAGTAAAAGTTGCTTCGATTTTCTTCTTTATCAGGAAATGTGTCAATTTTCCGCCGATTTCAGGCGGTTGTGGGGGCATGACCCTTGCCCCCCCCCCCCCCCCCTTTGGATCCCCCATGCGCTCGGCTGGGTCGTGCGATCACTTCTGGGACTCGCGCTATGGTGTGTCCAGCCCCAGCACGTAGTTCTGCTTCTCCAGAGCTACTCCAGTTCCGCCTAGCTGCTACCAGATTGGTTGTAGGGGAGACCGGGGCTGGATGCATCAATTTTCACATTTGCCTTCCTAAGCCGTCGACTAGTGAAATATATTTGAAATCGGACACTTCTGTAAGAAAAGTGTGGCTTTTCCCCACCAAAATACATATTCATTTTTACTCTAACGAAGTATAAATAGGTACAGCGACAATTTGCAGACAGCTCTGCAAGTGATGCATTTAACCCAACTACCGGGGCAGGTTGCATCTACCCCCTGGAACGTATAAAATCAATGGCAAAAACGTACTCATATTGACAAACTTTTGTATTGTTCTCTGTATTATATATCAATTATATTCCCTAGTATCGCATATTTAAACACCATATTATATGTTTTACTAGATATTCCACGCTATTTATTGATGTTCGTTATTTATGTCATATTAACCTAACGTTGCAACCTGTCCCTTCATAAACGATTCAACTTGCCCCATGCCCACTTTGATTGGTTTTGAGCACACAAAAATGGTGGAAGTTTAAGCAGTTCAGACAAGATCTCCTACTGTTTTAACGCCAGAAGTATATGCTACGATAAGATTAGGTCCGTTTCACCACACCTGAAACGGACCCTTTGGTCAATTACCAAAGGGTCCGAAGGGTAATAGCGAAGGCAAAGAGTCCACTAGATTTTGTATTTATTGGCAAACATTAACTTTCTTCCTCAAAAATCACTCTTTCGTCGTCTGCCAGATCAGCCAGCTTCTAACAGCGCTCGTTTCGCCGTTGCAAAAGGTTTGCGTATGCGTGTTTCTTGCAGACACACTGGCATTTCCATACCATGGGCAGCTATTTAGTTATAAGCTCTGATGCATTCAGCCCGTGATGCATTCAGCCCCGGTTTCCCCTACCACCAGTTCGCGGTGCTGACACGACCCGAGGAAACTCTTGAGGTCGCCGACATTCTAGTGGGCGGCAACTGAATCCTGAGGTGGTAGTGTTAAGCTTGGTCGGGATGTGACGACTCTCCCTTGGTATCCTGCACTGTGGTCAGGCTGGACGGGCGGCGTTTGCACTTGGCCCTCATCCAGCCCAGCGCGTCCTGGAGCAGCTCGAACAAGGTGAGTAGTGGCCAGCCAAGAAACAGGCCCAGAACACCGCCCAGGTCAGGTGCCAGGTCGTAGCCCGTGTAAGAGACTTTCGTCAACATCGCCTTGCGCACCCCGGACATCTCCACGATGATGAAGACACCGTCGTATATATTAGTGTATGCGGGTCGCATCGCGATGGTGTAGCTGTCCCCACTGCATGGCGGTGGGCAGGCACACTTCTGCGCTGCTCCATCGAACCGCCAGCCATTAAACCCCTGATCCTCTAGGAGCAATGCAGTGAAAGCTGCCACACAGTGGTTTTCTGGTAATGTTCGTCATCTCCACTGAACATTTCAGCCAGTCAAGGAAGCAGCGCAGCCTGCACGCGCTCTGACTGTAGCTGGGGTCGGATTCGTAAGGTGCTCTTGTTGTACTGTCGTTGATCTCGCGCTCAACCATGACGAAGACTTCGTAGGTGGCTGGCTTTGCGGCCATAGCGAAGGCGGCCTTCCGTGAAGAGGGAACTCTTCATAAATCGGTGTTGTCCACAGTGAGCTGATATGCTGTTAACTGTTTCTTAAAGTGGCCCAGCAGATTAAGGTAGAATGTTGTTGAAAGGCCAAACTTGTATCCAAGCTGTGGTAGCATGGTCGCCCAGAGACCTCCATCCACGAAGTTGATGACGTCTTCCAGGTCGATCCACCAGCGTCATTTACCCGCGAGTCACTGTTTTTTTTTTAGCCCCCCCTTAGGAATATTATAAATATCTCAACAACTAATGCAGATATCGACGTCAAACTTTCAGTACCTTTCCGGGCATCATTTTTGCACCTTTTGTGAAAAAATAAAGCAATTTTGTCAGAAATTGTTTGAGATATAGTGAATTTAGTGACGTCACTAAACACGATTTTGACACAAAAATCAGCTAAACTTTGCCAGGCCGTACAAATGCCACATTTGAAGCAAAATGTAATAAAAAAAAAGCGCTGAAAGGTAGAAAATTGCAAGGGCTACAAACCAGCTATCTCGGAATTTCAAAAATTATGGATTTTGACTCCAGAAATTTCATAAAAAGTTTTTTTTTTAAATGCTCACAAAATCACATTTTCAAAGATATTAACCCTATTTGTAACAGGGGGGGGGGGCGGATTCCGCCCCCCCCTCATGTTTTTCGCAGATATCTCCAGAACGGCTGAGAGCAGGCCCATGAAATTTTGGGACTTTTCATAGAATTGAACTCCGCATTTGGAGTCAAAATTTTGAGTTCTTAACTTGAACAGAGGCGGTTCCAGGGCACAGTTTTGGGTGGGTTCGGAGGCGACATTTGGCGAAAATACGGAAATGCGATCTTCACGGTTTCTTCCTAACTGCATCAAGTATGAAGGAGTTACAACGGCTTACCGTGATTGCAACAAGTGCAAATTAGATGATGTTAATGAAATATCATACAGAATTGCATGGCAGAGGCGGTTTCAGGGGCTTGAAAAGGGGGGGGGGGGGTTTCCAGGAAGTATTCAATGTTTGGCGGGAAGCCAATAGAGCAATGTAAGGGGCATTTATAGCTATCAAGATGTAAAAGATAGCTTCTGCTTCCATTATTTGCATAATTTATCACATATAGAGTTTCAGGGGCGTGTTCAGGAACATGAAAAGGGGGGTGACTGGCATGGTGATGACGATATGCCAGCGATAACGGCGCAATATACGTTTAGCTTAAAATAATATATGCACATATGAGACCAGAAAAGGGAATAAAGTAATTTTTGCAGAGGCGCGCTCAGGAATGGAAGAAAGGGGGTCATATTATTGCAAGGAAACTAAGAGGCATGGGCGACAATGACATAACATACTGCAGTTTTCGGATGAAACACACACCACAGGCTACTCTACGAACGATTATAAGATAATAGGCGAGTCCAGGTAGGGTAAAAAGTGGGGTAAGCAATGTTAATTGAAGTTGTAAGTGAAATAGTCACTGTTGACTAATTAGTATCATAATAGCGGATAATATACTTATCAAAAGGTCTTGCGCCGCCCTAGTTTGGATTCTGGATACGTCTATGATGAAGTACAACATGCCAAAAGGAACTATCTATGATCAGTAACATATTTATAGTGCTGGGTAGCATCTTGTCTGCGGTTAATATTTTCCCCAATTTTACCCCCCTTTTTCACTAACCTGGTACCGCCTATGGCAAAAAATATGATTTATAACTGTTTTTCTAATGTCTCAATCACATACCATTTAATTTATAAAAAAACACATAAAAAATGGTTTAATTACGCATTTACTTCACTCCCATATTGAGTGACCTGCACACACCTATGATTTTTGAATTTGCATACGTCACCGTCATATATCAATTTCCGATTCAATCTCTATCGATTCCTATTAGTTGTGTTAAAATCGGTAGATAAACATGAAAGTTATGTTGGATCAAAAATACCACTAAAATTTGTAGTTTTTGCCCCCCTGTTGCCCCCCTATCCCATTTTTTTTAAAAAAATTTATAAATGTAGATCGTGTTGAGGGGAACCAAACACCGTTTCATTTTTGAAAATCGGGCGGGTAGATCTCGAGATCTCCGGGGGGGCGGAATCCGCCCCCCCCCCCCCCTGTTACAAATAGGGGTAGCCAGGAGCCTGTTACAAATAGGGTTAAACAAAAACCGGAATATATGTCAGATAAAGACATATGTGCAACTAGCATACCAATTTTCAAAATGATATTTTTTTTTAAAAATGACATGGCATATAAAGTATGGGTAAATCATGACGTCATATTTTGAAATTGCGTTTTTTTGCTTTTATTGACCACATACAGACAAATAAATGCCAGCAATGTATTTTTTAGATAAAACTTATATATAAACATGTTTTTTTCATTTCGATTTATCAATTTCAAATTTTGACCTTCAATGACCTGAACTTGACCTGAACTTGACACTAACTTCACGTAAATGAAGTCAGGTGGTAAAATGACTATCACAATCGAATTCTACGCGTAAAAGCATCCATGAAACATGTGCTGCATGACTTTCGTAGATATTTTGTGTGTAGTAACCTTTTGTGACCTGACCTTGACCTTGATCTTTTCCAACAATCTCACTGCAGCTCATGTGGGATATGTATCATACCTTTGACAGCACTGTGGGTGATTATAGGCGCAATCGAAGGCCATGGATGGCAAGTATTGTCCATAAACTCAAATACCTCGATTTTGACCTTTGACTTGACCGTGACCTGACATGTGACCATTTTAAATTGTTAAGTGTGCGTTATGTTTATCTCATTGAGTGCTTTCGAATGCCGCCTTGCGCGTCTCGCTGTGATCATTGGTTCTGAAGATACCAGGGGGGCTACCTCCCCCCCTCCCCCAGTGAGTCGTGTTACAGAATATACCCCAGTGACTGCCGGGTAAAACAGAGGGTCATTTGGCTCTTGCGGTGGCAGAGAAGCGAGCATGTCCATGGTTCTGAGACCTTCGATCTTGAAGAACTCCAGCATGGAGAGGTTTTCATACTGGCCGTACAGCCTTTCCCACGCGGAAATGTTCACAGGCTCTGCTGGGCAGACTGAGAACGCTGGCAAGTGGTCATCCTCCTCCCAGTAGGTGCTGGTGGAGGTCGGCTCGGAGAGGTACTGCTGCACCTTCACTGCCGACATCGCCAGCCAGGTGGCCAGCAGGGTCGGCTGCAGGATTCGATTCACCACAGCAGCTGGACTGAAGGTCTCAGTACTCATGTCTGCTGGCCGCCGTCCTCCGTCAGCCGTCTGAGACAGAGTCTCTTCGTGCTTGACTCAATGGTATCACAGTTCTTCTACGCCTCTGAGATCCTTCCAATGCGGACTTGTCGCTGGGCGATGACTGCGTTTGTCGTGAGTAGGCGACGAGGAGGTTCCTCTGCCTTCTCTGAGGGCTGAAATAAGGATACCTAAGTAACTATGGGATTATAATGATCAATACATTTTCAATATGCCACGGGGGTTTCAATAAGCCATAGGGCCAATATGTCACGGGAAGTATAAGGAAATCACCTGGTCCTCCTACACGTATGGCATAATAATATTTGCTTACAATGGTTACGATAATCGTTGAGGACCAATACATGTTTTTGTTTTTACTTCTTGTACTTCATTCTTCAATCGACCATTCACTCTGAAGATAACCAGGGGCAATAATCGCCACCCCCCCTAAGTTAACGGCACTCGGCTGAGACGCCAGTCAGTGGCGGGTTAATGGAGGCGGCGCTACACGCAGGGGAGGATCTAGCCGTGTAGTTTTTTTTTTTTTTTTGGGGGGGGGGGGATCCAGTGGCGTATTTCCAAAAAGTTTTTGAGTGGGGGGGGGGGGGGGTAGCAGGCCGTCAGCCGGCAGCGCAAAAATAGTTGTTGACGGGGGGGGGGGGGGGGGGGCAGGGGCGTCGCTGATTTTTTTTTAAAGTGAGGGGTCGGCTGACATAAAAAAATGAACACCCACTTTTATGCGTGTATTTTTTTTTTTTTTGGGGGGGGGGCATCACTTTCAGCCTTTGCATCACTTTTAATGTGGTTTTCATGTTATAAGTAGATACTTGTTATTTAGCGCCACCAAGTGGCGGGAAATTTTACGATTTGCCTCATAAAACTCAGAAATATGGGCTTGTAGAGGATAAGAAGCTTAAAATGCTATTCATTCAATTCACCGTTTCAACGAACCAAAGACGATGACGATGACTTCGTTTTTTCAGCTTTGTCCCACCGAAGGGCTAATTTATTCACAAAAGATGGTTTCGTTATGACGATGGTCACTGATGTGACGCCGCGAAGCGGCGTGAAATTTAAATTTTAGGTGGTGGAAAACGACATTTTAATATTGGAGCCAGACCGTGAGTGGAGCCAAGCCTCAGGTAACCCCAGGGGCGGCGCTGAGACTAGGTAGGTAGGTAGGCCCTTGAGACTTGGTAGGCAAGGCACTTAACCCCTATTCCTGGTTTGCACATCTCGGTATGATGAAAAATATTGAAATTAAGGTAGTTTTTCATATACATATTCCTCGGATAGTAAATCACGATGACCGGCGGTGGTCAGCGCTCAATAGTACATATGATAATAATAACTGTAAACATATCTACCGAACTGTAACAAACAATTGGTAACAGTGCAAATGGTTTGAGAAAGCAGCAAGAGGCAGAACGACTTTTCCGCGCATAAATGATCCCTGTGGATCTGGAGGAGCCTGGGGCGAGATGGGTTGGGTAGATGGTCCTGGCCTGGTCCCACTATTAGCTCTTCGGTCCAGCAAGTTGGGCACCGCTGGAGCAGCGTCCGGGTGCCGATGTCCGCGTCTTTGCGTTCGCGTCTCCTTTTTTCGGAACTCGGCAGACTAGCTAAACATGTAGCCCGCTTGAAAGTTAATATTGTTATGAAGGGAGTTGGCCCTGGGGCTAGCAATTAGTTACCGCCAAGGAGAGCCTCTGCCAAACACTTAATTAATTCATTTTCCCATTTTCCAAATTTGTATAAGCAATTGCGAAGTTTGTGTCATGCCGCGAAGCGGCGCGACATTGTCAAGTTTTTCACTGTGGATAGCTGGATGTTGACTGCTGCAAAGGCAATTTTTACAACTGTACGTCCGACCGTTTTTTTGGGGGGAGGGAAATAATAGTTTCTGGACCTGGGGGGGGGGGGACATGGCCTCTTGCCCCCCCCCCCCCCTGGATCCACCCCTGGCTACACGCGCACGTACACGAAAAGACACGCGCACACGTATATGAACGAACAATTTGGTAGCACTTCACGCCAGATTCCTTCGCTTCATCTGCAAAGTTCGACCGAAAATGCATCAAAGCCTTACATCAGTATACTTTCCCGGTAGCTGGCTGGAAATGGGGTCCTGTGTCTGCGATGTCTCCCCGCTGACTGACCGATGTCTCCCTGTCTCCTTGTGTCTGCGGTGTGTCCCCGCTGACTGACCGATGTTCTCCGCTGACTGACCGATGTCTTCCTGTCTCCCTGTGTCTGCGATGTCTCCCCGCTGACTGGTCGATGTGTCCCTGTCTCCCTGTGTCTGCGATGTCTCCCCGCTGACTGACCGATGTCTCCCTGTCTCCCTGTGTCTGCGATGTCTCCCCGCTGACTGGTCGATGTGTCCCTGTCTCCCTGTGTCTGCGATGTCTCCCCGCTGACTGACCGATGTCTCTCCGCTGACTGACCGATGTCTCCCTGTCTCCCTGTGTCTGCGATGTCTCCCCGCTGACTGGCCGATGTCTCCCTGTCTCCCTGTGTCTGCGATGTCTCCCCGCTGACTGACCGATGTCTCCCCGCTGACTGACCGATGTCTCCCTGTCTCCCTGTGTCTGCGATGTCTCCCGCTGACTGACCGATGTCTTCATGTCTTCCTGTGTCTGCGATGTCTCCCCGCTGACTGACCGATGTCTCCCTGTCTCCCTGTGTCTGCGATGTCTCCCCGCTGACTGGCCGATGTCTCCCTGTCTCCCTGTGTCTTGTATGTGGGCTTATCAGTCTCTCGTTGGGTAGCAGTGAATTGGATCCGTGTTTTCATTATTTGGTGACTGTGTGTATTTCTGATGGTATCACCAGGGTTTGTAAGACTTCAACTATATCATTTTATTAATCACGATACTACAGTTTTGTGCCTTAGATTTCCAACCTCCGTTTAAATAATTGCGAAGAAAATCTTAGGCAAATGCCATCGTTTATGAAAGATCACACCATTTAGTAACCGACTGGTGGCTGGTCTACGGTTCGGCAAAACAGGCAACTGCTCCCCAAACGAAAAATCGCTGACACCTCCCCCACAACTTTTCGCTGACACCTCCCCCACGTTCACCACTTTTCGCTGACGGCGCCCTCATATGGGCGTATAATAGCACCCTCTTGAGGGCTTCCCCCTTCACAGATTTATACATACGCCACTGCTTGTGATTACCTTTGCGGATCGAAATTTTTGTCGTCACCAATTCGAAAACCTAGATGCGCCACTGTAATCGACTTAATCAATACTGAATAACGTTAAGTAGTAGTTGAATGGCTGTGAAGAACGCGTAGACATAATTATATTAACCCTCGCCCTACGGGAGCTTTTTTCACCTTCGCCCTACGGGGGGTCCTAAAAAGACCCACCCTGTTAACTTCCAAACCAAGCAACATAGAGCAACGCAGTAAGAACCAACATGTTGCCTGTCATGTTTGGAATCTAACGGTATGCAATTTTTTAGGTTTCGGGTCAACGAGTCACCTTCCAGGTCAAGTGAATGACCTCGATCGACCACGTCCAGAACAGCGATTTTGCTTTGTCAGAAAACCTCAAAATGAGAAATTGATAAATGTAAATAAAAAGGCATGTTCCTAGACCGATTTTGCCTCAGAAATACAGAAAAGGTAATTATTTATTTGTATCTGGCCAAAAAAAGTCAAAAAAAGTTATTAAAAAAATGACGTCATGAATTTCTTACACTTAGGGAGCCATCACTCAGTCAAAAATAGAGATATTTCTTTGAAATTTGGTTTGAGTATTTTCCATACTCAGTTCTCTCACATATATTCCGTTTTTTTAACATCTTTGAAAATTTTGATTTTGTGGTGATTTTTCCAAAATATTAAGTTTTTGTTCATTTTTGGGGTTAAAAACCCAAAATTTTGCAAATCCGAGATTGCCATTTTAAAGAAAATGACATTTTGTATATTTGCTTAAATGCGTTTGCAATTTGCTTAAAAACTCTGTTTTCTACGATTTGTCAAACTTGTATCGTTTTTCCACCAACATGACGCCATGAAAACATCATTATTTCCCAAATTTCTCATTCTCATCAAATTTCAGAAAGATGTACCGCATGTCTCAAAAGTTATGCAAGAAAAACCTCAGGGGGTCGTTTTAGGACCCCCCCCCCCGTAGGGCGAGGGTTAAAACATTCATATCAAACAACATACAATGGATGGACAATCAATGCATGATGGACAGTGGACGTACCATCTAGGTTGGCATTCTCACATGCATATATGGTTGATACACCGGCCATATTACCGTTGAACTGTTGAAAAGGTTATACCTACATATACACCAGTAAAACGCCTCAATCGGCGGCAACCGAGCGCTATCTGTTGCTTCCCAAGGTAACTTCACTGAAAAGTATTTACTAGGCAGATACTAATTTACCAACTTCAGCAAGCTTCAACCACTGTCTTACCAACATGAAACCAGCAGCTTACAATGGTACCGGTTATAATCACTCCTGGGTCAAACTACATACAAATTTAGTTGTATTAAATTGTTCATGATCTCCTTTCTCGAATCCGCCAAAAGGGAGTACGTCCTGAGCGCTGCATGCTTCATCGTATACATTAATAACCGAACGGGCGCGAAGCGCCCGTGAGGTTTCTCGTCAACTTATAATACAAATTTACATTTGACCCGGCCCGGCCAGGCCCGACACGGCCCGACACGGCCCGACACGGTCTGACACGGCCCGACACGGCCGTACAGACGCTTTTCGGAAGCTAATAACTTTGCAACCACTGCTCTGATGGAGATCGGGTTTTCACCATTGGATAGGACCATCAAATCAATTTTGATTTTCGTATGATGCGTTCTGATAGGCGTGGTACCACAGCGCGTGGCACATGCAAGCGTCGAAATGAACAAACACCATTATTGACAAAATTGGCTTGATTTATCTAAGCATTCATTTATACGACGAAGCATGCAGCGCTTAGGACGTACTCCCTTTTGGCGGTTTCGAGAAAGAAGATCATGACAAATGTAATACAACTTATTTTGTATGTAGTTTCATAAGGGGAGGCACGTGGGCCAGTGTGTCCCCCTTGTGTGCGCCTCTGGTATGAACTATGAGGCACTCTTCGTGCCTTATTTTATATATGGATATTTGTTCTCCTTAGAGCTTCGACCCGTTACACATTTTCGCGATAACGTCGCTTTCTATATTTTTGCGGTGGACCCCTTCGGATTAAAATTAAAATGAACACTTTCACTTTGCATGTCTCCATGGCCATTTAATTTGTCATGTGTGGCCATACATCCGGATTTTTTTTTGTATTTATAAAAACAAAAAATACAACCGGACAGGGGCCCCACCGCGGGGGGGGGGGGGGGGTTGTCCCGAAGGGGGCCCCATCGCGGGGCCCCTTACGAAATGCGGGGACTCGTAGGGGCCCAACATTTCGTAAGGAGGTACGGGCCCTTGTGTGCGCCTCTGGGCCCTTTGGATGCAAATATAAAATGTACAACTTTTACTTTCATTTGCAAACAAAAAATCCGGATTTGTATTTAAAAAAATACAACCAAAAAGGGGCCCACCGGGCAGCCTCAGCGGAACCCCCACGGGGCAGCCTCAGAGGGGCGCCACGGGGCCGCCTCAGAGGGGCTCCCACGGGGCCGCCTCGGAGGGGCCCCACGGGGCCGCCTCAGAGGGGCCCCACGAGGCCGCCTGAGAGGGGCCCCGCATTTCGTAAGGGGGGGGGGGGGGGGCACGGACCCGTGTGTCCCCTCTTGTGTGTGCCTCTGGCTATCAGCTAGTATTGACCAATCAGTCTTGAGCAAGTCTGGACGGTGATTGGTCAGGTTGTGATGACGTGAACCCGGGGGAGAATCGGTTGTTTACATTTCATCGGGTTCGCCAGATTCGTTGGCTGGTAATATACGGGCGTATGTGCGTGCGCATTTTTAAAAGGGACTATCCACCTTAACATTATATTTGAGTTGAGATAGCCATTGTGATGGCTTGGCATTGAAATTAAGTATGGTAGCAGTTAAACAAACGTAATGATCTAAACAAAAAGATATTCGAGTTTGATTTTTACATCTGTAAAAAATAAGGCCCATGTGTATTTGAATAGGGCCTCTAAACCGACAGCGTCGTCTCTCTTTACCCAACTGGTAATGATAGTCGACTTGTTTTAAGGTCAGTCTTGGAATATTTTCGTCTTTCATTTATCGATCCCCGGGTGGTTCGCAATCTAGAGGCTAGCACTATCAGCTGGAGTTGTTGCAGCAGTTGGCCGCCAGGGACCGCTAGTGAGCCAGTGTGTTATGACGTCGCAAGGAAATGGTGCCAGTTAAATATTTAACGCTAAGTATTTATCTATTTATAAATAAATAAATCAATCAATATTTAGTGGTACCATTTGCTTGCGACGTCATAACATCCTGGTTGCAACAACTCCAGCTGATGGTGCTAGCCAATCTTCTGTGCAATATAATTTCTGCGCAATAGATTGACACAAAATTGTGCCATATATTTGGAAGCCCAAAGGATTTCCCTGTTATTAAAAAAATCATATGACGTCACCAACACAACTTTCCGCTTAGAACTAAAAGTTGAATATCTTCCAAGATAAAAAAAGTTCATGAACATGTTCAACTGACCTCGCCTGACATGAAGACATACAATTAAGTGTGATTCGACAACTTTCAAAAAGGTGGGACAGTCCCTTTAAGCATTTACTTAGTTTTATGAAGCGTAAGACAATATTTAAAGGTGTATATGAAAGTTGAAATAATAATTGTATCGTTCGACATAGCAGTAGTTTCCCGGAATACATCATAAGCTTAAAATTTACGCCCAAATATGTGCGTTCTCTGCTGAAGGCATCTGCGAGAATTGTCGACATAAGAGGCTGTAGGTTTGCTATACTTCGGTATTTTTCAAGGATGTAAACCCATAGATTATGTCACCTTATATAAACAGACTAGAAAATCCATACCAAAGTGACTGATATCGGTATTACTTAGGTTTTGAGACACCATTCTGAGTAGTACCAGTGGCGGCGGATCTTATTTTCGGATGAGGGGCAAAGAAACCCAGGGGGTCTCTCGGCAAAAGGACCCCTCCCACGGCCAAAGCCCCCCCCCCCCAAAAAAAAAAAAATGCGGCGAAATGGTATCTCCTCGGATTTAGGCCACTGTATTTTGCAGGGCCTCTAAATGGGCGCAAAAAACGTCGGACAGGCCCATGTTGAAAACTCAGGCCTTCTGAGGGCCCCCTCATGACCTACCGAGGGTCCCCCTTAGGCCCACTGAGGGCCTTCTGTCGGCCTTAGAAGACCCCTCATGCTGGCTGGGGGCACATCGGGCCATGGGTCATCGTTTCGGTCAAAAGGAAAAATCGAACCAACTTCTTGGAGGGCCCCTCTTACAAATTTATGGGGGGAGGGGCAAAATCATATGTCCCCCCCCCCCTTCTTGAGTTGGCGGGCAGCTGCCCCCTCCCCCTCCCCCATATCCGCCGCCACTGAGTAGTACCTGTTGCTACTGGTCCTGTGCTGTGGGTGGCTTGCACTAATGAACAAAAATTGACAAGTGTCTAGTAATGACTATAAAATCAATGTGAATAATGTGACTTATGAGTTACAGGACATATGCCTTGTTGCGCCGTCGGGGGGTCAAGCAACGACTGACATGCCAAAAAAGTTGATCAAGATCACGATTCAGATCCTATATTATTTCATAAATTTCCCAAAGATTCAGCTATAAGAAACGTCTAGGGGGCGCTAGGACGCTCCCCCCCCCCCCCTCCTGAGTCCGGGTCGCGCCCATGTCGCGCCCGCCAAGCGCGCCCGTAGGGCGAAACTTTTTGTATGTGGCGCCCCCCCTGACCGAAATCATGGATCTGCGCCTGTACTATGTCACGAGAAGGAATAGCAATGCCAAACAAATACAATATATTTGATTAGGCTTTATGTCTCTCTAGGCAATTCATTGCGATACATTCACATTTTCCACGCCGGGTAATAACATCAGATATACACCTATCGGCTATCATTGTTTCGAGCGGCGGTCGGCCGGGGCGGCCGTACCTAATCACAGGAGGTTGAACTTTGCGCACACATAACATAGCAAATATTGGTCTGATAACAATTTTGTTTAGCGGCATCCGGCAGAGATGTTGATTTGTGACATATTACATATTCTAAGTTTTGCAATCGACTGGTAAACAAAGAAACTAAGCGCGATCTAACTCTGGGGTTGCGGCAACTAAATTAGTGTTTGTCACCACTTTTTCGGCCGGAGTGCTCGGTCTGGTTTATACAGCCTTGGCGCGACCTAAGCTTCAGGCACGCACGCACTAATGTTGTGTACAGCGGCCGGCCGGCCACGTCCCCCGCCTTCTACGTCACAGCGACTCCGTGGTCGCGGCAACTAAATTAGTGTTTGTCACCACTTTTTCGGACGGAGTGTTCTACCTGGTTTATATCAAGGTAATAGACGCGTTTATACAGCCTTGGCCGGAGTTATGTCATACCTGCTGACGTCAGAATTGCCTCATACGCAGATTCATACGTTATACGCCGCAAACTAGCCGTAACCATTGCCATTAGTTCCAGGGCCTCCCGTAAGGATTTTGGACTGGGCGAAACGAGCTTAGATTATGGAGAGGAGGCACCGGCGGCTCCATGGGACCTCTTTAGCCCTAGGCGGGGGGGGGGGGGTAAAATGTTTGTTTGGCCCTCCCTTTTGCTCCAGTCTCATTTCCTCGTGATACCACTACGGTCTAATTCAAATAGCAAAAGAGTGCTCCAGCCTTCCAATCCCCAACTTCAAATTTCACGCCTCTTCGCAGCGCAATGGAGAAGTTTCACGTTGTTTTTTTGGCTTAATGTTAACAAAAATGAATATAATATACTAAACTTCCGTCATTTTGCCCAAAGATGCATAGTTGCAGTAAAAATAAATTTTCAAAGTTTGCAAAAATCCATTGTTAAAAAATGTTCTTGATGCACAAACGGTTGTGACGTCAAACATGATGCTTGGCCCAATTTGGCCATGGTTGATCATCTGCCGTAACGATGACCGTAACCATGTTCTCGGGGGCGTATTTTTGCAACGACTCAATGGATGTGCTTGCAAATTTGCACACAAAAATGTTGGTATGTTACAAGTGTCATATTTAAGTTCTGAAATTCTCAAATGTCGGGTTCATAAGCAGCCTGCGCCAACGTGCAACCCTGTTTTCCCCTTTGAAACAAGCAGACAATGCTTGTATACCTGTATGGCCTAGAGGCAATGCACCTCAGTTCCCACCGCTGTGCGAACACCAATGTATTGATTGAGCGCGTGGCTTTGGTCAAGTTAAACTTCCAAGTATAACGATTTTAAAAAAAAGATATACAATGGGGTTGGGGACAGGTAGTGGGTTTTTACGCATAACAATTCAGCGTATTGTTCTCGATTTTTCTATATACTTCTCACACACATCTTAGACCGCCTTCTGTCCTAAAACTTCCTCTTAACATCTCATATTAAAAAAAATCTTTATTTTGTTTGTGACGTCGCGACACTCGTGATTTGTGACGGCACTTTTGATTTTCACTATAGTCGTGACGTCACAACTACAAGGACATGAGCTTAATTGTTCTAGTTTTTATCATTTTTTAGTTCATTTCGCTTCTTTTTTTTCAATACAAAAATATTTACATTATGAAAAATTATCCTTGTTTTTATGAATCCCAAAAATTGATACCTTACAGAATTGTCCCCAACCCCATTACTTCCCAGCTTCGTATGCAGAAGTCTACGATACAAGTACTTGGCTTGCCAAGCAATCAACAGGTATGGTTGGCATTATGCGAGGTAGGTGACATTATCCGAGGTACTTGGGAGCTTTTATAGGGCAGTAGGGCTACTTCTGCATGGCCAAGACAATAACGCCACTTCTGCGAGCCGCAGCACACCACAGCTTTCGTTTATTGTTTGACATCGGAAGGCCGATCATTACCGCATTTGGCGCAGTTATTGTTGCGTTTTTACATTTCTGAACGAAACGATAGTAATATCTCCCTTTTTCGTCCGCTTTTACCACTATATCAACTAAATTGGTTAGAGCTGCTGCGAGGAACATTATACTTATGATTAAAACCATTAGGGTTGATGAACTTAACCTCGATGTATAAAAACGTTAAATTACCGATAGACTGTATTGATATTTCGGCCACAGGCCTTTGTCAAAATTACATATGAGTGAATACAATGTTTACATGAACATTACATGAATATTCATGTAAACATTGTATTCACTCATACGTAATTTTGACAAAGGCCTGTGGCCGAAAAATCAATACAGTCTATCGGTAATTTAACGTTTTTATACATCGAGGTAAAGGTCATCAACCCCAATGGTTTTAATCATAACTATATCAACTAATCACAAACTGAATCTTCGAAAAAATACCCGCTCGCATATATATATATATATATATATATATATATATATATATATATATATATACTATATATATATATATATATATATATATATATATATATATATATATATATATATATATATATATATATATATATATATATATATAGTATATATATATATATATTTATATATATATATATATATATATATATATATATATATATATATATATATATATATATATATATATATATATATATATATATATATATATGTATGTATGTATATAATTATATATATATATATATATATATATATATATATATATATATATACATATACATATACATATACATATACATATACATATACATATACATATACATATACATATACATATACATATACATATACATATACATATACATATACATATACATATACATATACATATACATATACATATACATATACATATACATATACATATACATATACATATACATATACATATACATATACATATACATATACATATACATATACATATACATATACATATACATATACATATACATATACATATACATATACATATACATATACATATATATATATATATACATATATACATATATATATATATATATATATATATATATATATATATAATATATATATATATATCTACATCTACATCTACATCTACATCTACATCTACATCTACATCTACATCTACATCTACATCTACATCTACATCTACATCTACATCTACATCTACATCTACATCTACATCTACATATACATATACATATACATATACATATACATATACATATACATATACATATACATATACATATACATATACATATACATATACATATACATATACATATACATATACATATACATATACATATACATATACATATACATATACATATACATATACATATACATATATCTATCTATCTATCATCATGCATCGAGATATCGCTCGGCTGCTGGTCCTGCTCGCGGTGGTACGGGTTGTAACCATCGTAGCCTGTCCGGCCCCAGCACCACCACCGAGGCCGCTGTCCCGCCGAGCAGCCGACCGCCAGCTGAGACACTACACCACCCACCGACGACCTGCCTCGCCGAAATCGCCTCGTGACCGTGACCATGCCAGTGACAACAATCCATCGGACCTGAACATATCATCGCCGTCACTCTTTACACCGTCCGCCGCCCGGCCGTCAGCGGTGGAAAACGCCCGAGCCCCACGGTCGACCGCGTGTGTCTCCCCAGACGTGGAAACCGGCGACGGACCGCTGGCACCCTCCCAAGGACAAAGGGGTGTTTTGCCGCCGCCGCCGCCGCCTACGGATCGTCCCGCCCCCCGGGCGGCCGCGCCCCCACCGGCCGGCGGCCCGCCTGGCCAGAAACGCAGCGGCGGTCGGAGGCCCCAACGTCGCGGGGCCCGGGGAAGACGGGGGCGTGGCAAACAAAACACCGAGGCGGCGATTCCACTCACCGGCCGGCGTGCTCCTGACACCGGACTCCTGATCGGCGCTCTTAACATTCAGAGCATGAAACCGAAGCTGCTGGAGCTGACAGAGGTGATCAGTCGGCACGACTTTGACGTCATCCTGCTGTCGGAGACATGGTTGCGCCCCACCACCCCAAATCGCCTGATGGTGATCCCCGGCTACTCGATCAGCCGAGCTGACCGACCAGACGGCAGCGGCTACGGTGGGGTCGCTATCCTCACGAAAACCACCATAACATCAGTAGCGCTGAAGCTGAGCGTCTCCTCGCACCCCGGTTGCTTGCTCGAGTCTCGGTGGGCGCTGCTAAAGCTTGAGCGGAACCGACAGCTGATCGTTGGCTCGCTCTACCGGCCACCTCGACACTCTGATGCCGCCCTGCGCGCCGACTTCGCTGACCTCGAGACCCAGCTACAACGAGTATTAATTGACCACCCAAAGGTCCCATTTGTCATCTGTGGCGACCTGAACTGTGATATCATGAAGGACCAGAGCTTTCGCGCGCGCGTGTACACCTCAGTGACTTTTTAGCTGACTACTCCCTCGAGCAGCTAGTAACCGTTCCAACTTATACTTCCGGGTCCCTCTTAGATGTATGTATCGTCAAAAATCGTGAGCCGGTACGTGATTGTAGTGTTACTTTCTGTCACTTCAGCCCACACAAACTCATTCATGCAGTTATTGATGTCCCAAAACAATGTAAGAAACCAACCGTTATCCAATCTCGCTCTATCAGCCGTGTAGATGTAGAGGCGCTTAACTATGACCTGTTGTCTGCTAACTGGGAGCGTGTGTTTCGTGCCACGTCTGTAAGCGACCAGTGGAACGCCTTCCTGACCCAATTATTGCCCGTTTTTGACGACCATGCGCCTATAAAAAACGTGACTATCCGAAACCCCACCGCTCCTCCGGCCTCCTCTGCCACTCGAAAAATCATGGACCAACGCCGCGCCGCGCTACGGCGTTTCGGTCGACAGTCGGAGGTCTACAGAGATCTAAACCGCTCTGTCCGTACCGCGCTGAGACGCGACCGACGTGGTGAACTCCAGAGGGAGATCAGTGAGAGGGGTCCCAACAAGGTGTGGCAAAGCATACGGTCAGTTGTAGCTGGCAAGAAGGACGGACAAAGTGTTCAGCCCGATGTATCCGCTGACGACTTAAACTCCTTCTTCGTGTCCATTGGTCCGCGCATCGCTTCTGAGATCCGCACCAAAACCACAGCCCCAAAGCTCAATATTCGCCTCCCCCGTGTCGGTGCCTGCAGCTTTAAACCCAGAGCAATCTCGCTCGATGAACTCGGTCGTACAATTTTCGGCATGCGTAACTCAGCCGCACGCGGTGCTGATGGGGTGTGCATCCGAATGCTTAAAACCGGATTCCCAGCTACCTGTGACGTCATCCTGCATATTATAAACACCTGCATCATGAGATCTGACATCCCTGATGAATGGAAACATTCTATCGTCCACCCCATCTTCAAGTCTGGAAATCCATCCGATCCCACCAACTTCCGACCTATCTCCTTAGTCCCTGTCATCATGAAAGTTGTAGAAAGAGTTGTCCATCAGCAGCTCTATCATTATCTCTCACAAAACCATCTTCTGGCCTGCACCCAACACGGTTTCCGCCCCCGGCATTCTACCGAGACAGCGCTGCTGTCAGTCACCGACCGCATCCTTGCCGCCACCGACAGGGGGGAGGTCTCAATGCTGTGCCTCGTCGATCTAAGTAAATGCTTCGATGTCATCGATCACGAACTTTTGATAGGCAAACTGGAAATGCACGGCATTGAGACCTCCTGGTTCACCGCCTATCTACAAGGACACACACAGAGTGTCTCCTTGCAGAATGGGCCCGGATGCCGAGTACTGTCGCGTCCTCTCCCTAATACCATGGGTGTCTTTCAAGGATCAGCCCTGGGTCCCCTGCTCTTTACTGTATTATCAAACGACCTATCGCTGTACTCTGGAGACGCTGCTGTCTTCCAGTACGCTGACGACACCCAGATATTGGTGAGCGGTCCGCAAAGCGACCTCGGGGGACTCATCTCGCGCATGGAAGCTTCTCTTGCATCACTTGACAGTTGGTTCTGTGCAAATGCGCTTAAAGTCAACACCACCAAAACTCAATTTATGGTATTCGGCAGCCGTCAAAATTTACGAAATATGCCCGCTTTTACAGTATCATTCCGTGACTCCGAGTTGAAACCATGCGCGCAGGTGGGGAACCTTGGTGTCGTCTTTGACAGCTCCCTGTCCTGGGACGCCCACGTGTCTGACCTCAGCCGCCGCTGCATGGGCCTACTAATCGGCCTGTCCCACATCCGCCACTATATTCCCGACGGTGTCATCAAAACACTTGTGATGGCACTCGTCATGTCACGCATTCAGTACTGCCTCACAGTCTATGGCAATGGTACCAAAAAGAACCTCCAACGGATCCAAAAAATTCTAAACTTCGCCGCTAGGGTCATTTTCGGCCGCCGCAAGTTCGACCATGTTTCCGACCTGCGCGACCAACTCGGCTGGATGACACCAACAACTATGACAGATTATCAGACTGTAGCCACAGCCCAAAAGGCCATCCAGCGGGGAGAACCCGAGGCACTAGCGTCTCTGTTTACCCTAAACTCTGACACTAGACCTAGATCCACTCGCCAGGACAACCTATTTCACCTCCCACGACCCCGACTCGAAACTGGCAAGCGTCGTTTTGGCTATCGTGCCGCGGCGCTTCTAAACACGCTTCCCAGAGAGCTGGCGCTGCTACCTCCCGCCAGATTTGCCCGTGCCGCAAAAGCGCGACTCAGTCGACGGTCGACAGTCGACTCGGGTGCGTGTAAATAAATCACCGAGTGTGATAAATCACCGAGTGTATATACGTATCACTGAGTGCGGCATGAATTGTGTGTTTGTGAGAAATTGTATGTGTGCCGTGTGGTTTGTGTGAATAGCTAACTTGTTCCCGCATGTCGCGAACCTGGCCCAGACTCTGAGCGGTAATCGCCACGCCGTGTGTGGATTGCTCAAGAATGTAAATACAAATATCTATCTATCTATCTATCTATCTATCTATCTATCTATCTATCTATCTATCTATCTATCTATCTATCTATCTATCTATCTATCTATCTATCTATCTATCTATCTATCTATCTATCTATCTATCTATCTATCTATCTATCTATCTATCTATCTATCTATCTATCTATCTATCTATCTATCTATCTATCTATCTATCTATCTATCTATCTATCTATCTATCTATCTATCTATCTATCTATCTATCTATCTATCTATCTATCTATCTATCTATCTATCTATCTATCTATCTATCTATCTATCTATCTATCTATCTATCTATCTATCTATCTATCTATCTATATATATATATAAATATATATATATATATATATATATATATATATATATATATATATATATATATATATATATATATATATATATATATATATATATATATATATATATATATATATATATATATATATATATATATATATATATATATATATATATATATATATATATATATATATATATATATATATATATATATATATATATATATATATATATATATATATATATATATATATATATATATATATATATATATATATATATATATATATATATATATATATATATATATATATATATAT